>JAWNNP010000314.1:0-292737 GCA_035044805.1 Leucophenga maculata
AAGAAATGAAAAAAAAAATGGTTTAAATTTAATTTCTGCCGGATTTTCGGCACTGTGGGAAGCTTACTTAAATGTTTTTAATAGAAAATGTTGACATAGGCGTAAATTTGAATGGCATCTATCTTATTAATTGGTTTGGAGCGTTCATTTCATATAATCTTAAAGATATATTAAGATAGTAGGACTGTTCCAATGTTCAAGGCTAGTTGCTCTATATTCTTAATTCAATGATATCGCGGCGTTGATAAATATTGGCAGACAGATTGACTTGTTCACTTTATGAGGTCGGCTGCGTCCATATTTTTTGTTATCTCTTCTCACAATATTGCAATAGTACAATACTAAAGGCAATGATAAGATACCAAATTGCAGAGCCAATAGCATTTGTGTAATGGAGAAGCGTCATTTTATTAACAGGGACTGAGCACTAATCTCTTAATTTTAGTCAATAGTATTACTTGTTGCATTATACTCTTGGAAATGTTGTATTCAATTTGAAGCCTTTAACATGAGTAATAATATTTTTTCTTTTTGTCAAATTTGTAAATGGTGTACCCTTACCTTATAAATAGGTTGCGCCTATTTTGAGTAGTGTTATTAATCAATGTGTTAAATTTTTAGAAGGATCATCCTACTTCTTAGAATACTACAGTGGTTCAATATAAGTAAATGTTTGAACATTTTGGATTAGGGCTAAGCGAAAATCAGTTTAGTCCATGCAAAAATTCCCATTCAAAAAAATTTGGTATAATATATGAATAAACAATAAAGCCACTTTCGTGAGTTCACGACTTCGAAATACCCTGCCATCATTCTTATGTAGACTTAAGTATATTTTTAAAAATTAAAGAATAATAAACATTTATGAAATCTTTAGCCCTAAGGGTGGTGTATAAAAACGTCAGCTTCGTTTGAATCGAAGATTAAATACTCTTCACACTTGCCTTTGGAACACCGAGGCTGTAATTAAGTTTTGCGAAGCAAGTATGCTGGAATGAGCCTCATAGCCGCGACTCACACTCACTTCCGACACATTGACCTGATCATATGTTTAGATGGGGGAATAATACAACAATATAATAAATAGTTGAAGTAAACAGCTCATTGCAAATTTCTACAATATAGATGCTTGAAAATATGATGCAGTTATCATTGATGCACTCTCAATGTAAATGACATATAGCCTGTCAAACGCTCCCTGAAAAAGCGTATATCCGAATTTTACAGGTGCTGGAACTTAAACCAATGTTATTAAATTTTTCTAAACTGATAACCGTAAATAGTTAGTTTTCGGAGAAAGAATGATTTGATCTGGTGTCTAATGTCGTTTTTAAAAATCATCTAAAAATACGGATTTTTGCCCTTTTTAAAGTATTGTGCAGCTAAATCTTTACGTGGTACAAACTTTACTGATATCAGAAACTAAAGGACAGATCATGCCTATGCCAAACAATTTACATATACCCTTAGAGCAGGGGGTATGTTTATATCTAGAAATGCAAGAAAAAATATATAATAAGCAAAACAAAAAATTTTAAATTCGGTACACATTTGTAAAACTTCATACTTAGGGGTTTTCGGGATCGCTTATTACCAATCTGAAGTCAAATTTTAAAAATTTAAAATGACGGATTTAAAATCGTACATAAAAATTAAAAAGTCATTTTAATTCAATAAAACATGGTACCTTGGGGTTTTCGGAGTCGCTGATTACGAATTTGATCAGATTTCAAAAATTCAAAATGGAGGATGCAATATGCTGATCATGTGTACAGCACGAAGAATCTGATCAGAAAAACTATGACCCATTTCATTTTCAAAACCCATGCAGGGTAGTATAATTGATACTCTGCATGGCGACGCATTTATACTGACAGCATATATCATTCCGCGCCCTCTTTATGTATAGCCCCAAATAAATTTTATTTCTTATACCCCACTGTGTTCATTTGTTCGTCAGTTATATAATAAGAACTGTTGTTAACTATTCACTGATTTCGTGTGAGTTGAAGGGTCTTAATGCTTCGGTTTCACCAAAGTGAAAATTTTGGCTACTCTGTATGATTTTTTGGGAAGTAGCTACACTACACGATATTGTTTTGCACGATTTTTTAATAATTGCAAAAACAAGCAAAGTCACCTTTTCCCGGAAGCTGACAAAACGCCATTTTGACTCTGACACTGACTGATGATGACCGAAATAAAAAACGGAATACGATGTGATTTTTTTTGTGCATTTGTACATCGGATCAACGAAACTCTTTTCAAACCTTTATTAACTGTCATATGGAGGGATGGTTGCAGTTCTAGTTAAAAAATAAATAAAAAAAATGTGGAGCATTAAAAGTCCTCATGTTTGTGTTAATTTTTCATTTTACAAACATTTTTTTATTTGTTCATTTTGTTTGTTGCCAGTTTGTATATTATTTAAGCTGGTTTAGTTGTATTTTTTGCACTTCGTTGACAGCTGGCAGTCGCGATAGGATCGCTTTAATTGACATGCAAACAAACTGGCAATGTACGCTTTCGCATTTTGCATTTTGATTCGGGCGAAGTTTCATCTCCACTCGGTTATTGGGGCTTCATACGATTTTATCGCATATTTTTTTGTGCTTTAAATAAATTCATTTAAATCGCTTTTTATGCTGCTTTGCATATTATTTTATTACAATATGTTGGAAATACTTAATATTTAGCGTATGTATATATTTTTTATTTATAGTGATTATCGAATTCGTGGCTCGCCTAAAAAGGCGCAAGCGATAAGCGAAATGAGTCGACTGACTGCCCGGTTACTCAAAACTGGAACCCATTCATTGCTCCAACCACTGACGTCGCTAACCATTAACAATACATTTAATTTAAGCTTTTAGCTTATCTCCGCTCGCCGCCACCGATAAATAAAAAAAGAGCAAGCAGCACGTCCGAACGTCCATACATACATATAGAATCAGAGCGGCGCAATTTCCATAAATTTCTAATTTCTGGTGATATAATTGTATAGCTTTGCCTCTGGTTTGCGTAGATACGATAATATTTTGCAAGATTCACTTTAGCGATAAAATTATTTTGAAATTCCATTCTCTTCTCAATTAAAATTTGTTTCCAAATTGTATAATTTATGAGTTCTGAGCTTTCGATGCGATTCAAATGCTTTGGTGTGATTTTGGGTTATGAGTTTAAAGTTTTAGATCGTATCTGATCTGAATGTTTACGATCGTATCTGATTTGCATATACATATTAAAGTGTTTGTGTCTTCCTTTCTCTAAAATAGCAGTGTGGAATAATATACATACATACAACGGCTCTAAGTAGTTTAAATGTTGGGTATATTCGAACCTTTTACAAAGATTGTACAATAAAAGATGTATTAGTTCGAAGTAATAGTTGACCTACTACTATATTTAATCTTGCACGGTCTTGTGTTGACGCCAAATTTTGCTTCCGACAAAAGGCTAAGAGGGCTAAACAGTGTGATACCCTTTACATGCCTTCTGTGTGTATAGTGAAAATAAGAAGTGACAAATAATAAGAAACTTTTTTGTTAAAATGATTGTTATACGGACTTTTTTTTATCTCTTGTCAACTAATGTGGGATACAACGAGAAGAAACATTTTTCATAGCTGAATTAATGCCGAAAGTTTCCCAATCTCACGGTAGTCACATAATGATTACATTATTAGGTTTTGCCTAGCATCAATGGTTTCTGAAACATTATCTTATTTTGGAGGGCTTCAAGAAATTCGTATTTGAGCGAAAGACGCCCGTGGTTAAACTCTTTACACCAGCGTTTCTTAGAGCTAGAGAATGGGGTTTCATCTCTAAAAATAGAAGTTTTCAATGAATTCTTGTCTTGATAATCCACGTCAAAACATAATAAAATAAAAAATCGTACAAAAATCTTCATGACTTAACTTCTCTTTTTGGACAAATTGAATTTTTCAAACTCGTTTTACTTTTAAACTCATAGAAACTTTCTGCGTATAATGATGCTAAAAAATACCAAGCTTTCAACTGTAAATGTCAACTAACAGTACTTAGGGTTGCTAGGGTTCACAATTTAAATAGTTTCTTAAAGAAGACTTCAGAGATATCATAAAATATAAATATATTTTTTTATATCAGTCTTCGTTAAAAGAAAAGCAAATTATTTTAAATAAAAAAATTAATTTCACTATTTTAAATTTTTTTATAAAAATCTTAAATACAGACATTCGTTGTTATTCGAGTGTTTTTTTTTTATTAAATTTTTAAAATTTTTATAGTTTCTAACTTGTTAGGCCCTGCATTCGACTAGGACTGCTCCGGAATTTTACAAGTTTATTTTAAAATTTTGCCCCTCCCCCCTTTCCCTTCGGTACAAAAAAAAATTTTATAGGCAATTGAATTTGAACGACCCCCCTATTCATTTTTACATAAAAAAATGTTTTATAAGGCACTTCGTGCAGTGACAAGTGGTCATAAGTTCGGGAAACATTTAATGTGTTTGTTAGGCGATCTGCACTGGTACAGGGCCTCTTACAGTCGGTTACGCCCGACTGTTATTTCCTTACTTGTTATATTTGGATTTATTTACTAAAAGCCTCGAATTATTTTTATAGTTAGACAGACTTATATAATAAACTCACTAATATGTAATTATAGAATGGGTTTTTATTTTAAAAAACGCAAATAAAAATGTATTTAGTCTTTCAAAATTTTTTTACCGGTTTTAAGTAGCACTACATTAGAAGTTAAACTTTGTAAGTAAACCTTTTATTTTTTTATTCACTGATTTACTACTTAGATGACTTTCAACCGTCGATCGATCATGGCATTAAGGAAGGCTTGCCAGCCTCCATAGTCTAGTTCGCGTAGTCCCAGTCGTTTTGAATGCTCATACCAACAAGTGCCCTCATGGAAACCATGCTTGGTGGAAATCTTTTCTCCACTCCAGCCCAGTTCAGTCGCTGGGATTTTATGCGCTGGACTAAATCAACCTCATCTAATAGCCTGTACAGCTCGCGGTTCATACGGGACCTAAACTCGTCGCCGACTCTAATAGGACCGAAAATCCTGCGAAAAATCTTCCTCTCGAAGACTTCCAACACTGGATTTTTGTCTTTCGAGAGAAGGCTTTACTCATTACTCTACTCATTTGCTTGCTCAGCCCAAAAAAGCATCTGTTTGCAAGCGTGATTCTTCGCTTGATCTACAGGCTGACGTTGTTGTTGCTGGTTATCTCGGATAGACGAAGTTTTCTACAACACTGAAGTTGAAATTTTCCATCGTCACTGACCGTCCAAGACACTATGACGGAGTGCGAAAAGACACCAAGTACTTCGTCTTGTCCTCATTCACCGCTAGACTCATGATCCGAGACTATTTTTCAATCTCTGAGAACGCCTTGCTGACTCGCCGTTCCTGTGTGCCGATGATGTCGATGTCATCGGCGTAAGCGAGCATCATCACTTCCTTTTGGAAGATCGAGCCCGACATACTCTGTATGTACAGGCACTGTCGTACGCTGTATTCCATCAGCAGTTTAAAAAAACGACAGAGCATCGCCCTGCCTGAAACCTCTCTTAGTATCAAAGGGGTTGGAGAGGTTTTTCCCCACCCTGTCAGCGCTTTGTCTGTCAGATAGCCGGACAATCTTTGCCGGGATACCTGGCGCAGACAGGGCGTCGAAAAACTTCGATCGTCTCGGCGTGTCGAAAGCGGCTTTGTAATCGACAAATAAGTGGTGAGTGTCTTTGTCAAACTCAAGAATCTTCTCCAAGATTTGGCGTAAGATGAATATTTGGTCACTGGTCGACCTGTTTGGTCGAAAGCCACACTGATGTAGTCCTATCAGTGAATCCGTATATGGCTTCAACATATTACACAACACGCGCGACCGGATCGTGTATCCGATGGAAAAGAGACTGATTGCGCGGTAGTTGGGGCAAAAAGCGGGTCCTCCTTTGTTAAACATATACAAATTCTTATGGACGGAAGCTTCATATATATTTTGATGTTCTTATTCCGTAAATCACTTTCCAGATGTCTATGGTATTGACGGAGACGTAAATAAATGTATTATGATATAATGTGATGTGTATACAATAAAATTAATTTCATTGTATATGCACTGTATTAGTCGGTCCAGAATAAAATGCTTTCTGATAGCACCCACATCGCCTTAGAATCTTGACTTGATATACCATGTGAAGAGTTTTAATAAACAAAAAAAGTTAGCAGCTTAAATTATGGCGAGCTTATATTCTAATTTGAGTAATTAGCTCTTATAGTTTCTTGATTTGCTAAATCGATAACTTAACATGAAGCGGAGCAGAAGCCCTCTGGTATGAACAACAATGTTGTTGCCCGTGAAGGCGTAAGAATAAGTTTCTTCCTCACTCACGGATGCTGCATCAGCAATTGTAAAAGCACAAGGACAGATAAAGCACAAACCTAAACCAGTTTGAATATGTGAATGTATGTTGGCCTTAAGAGTGGAGGTAGGCAAGCGGCTTAGATACGCAGTGCTTAGAAGTAAGCATATGGTATATTCTTTATAAACTGAAATGCAGGAAGTGTTCAATATGCGTAAAATCAAGAAATCTTATTGAAGTTGTACTCGAAAGTGCACAGAGTGAATAAAATATATCGACTTTTGCTACAATAAAGATTTGAATTTATTGCTACTAATGTACTCCGTAAGTTTCCCGAGAAAATTACCTTATTTGGCAGTACTTCGCACTAAGTACATCTATAATCTCTGTGATTTTGAGGAACCGTTGTTTAAATGTGTATTGGATTGAATATTCGACGGATCATGGACTCTATGAAAATTGTCTGTCGGTCTGACTTAAGATATAGAGCCTTCAGATAACTTGTATTCAATGAACACACTAATCCCCTCCTTAAGGCATGGTTGTCACTTACCATGCAATCCAAGTCCTCATTCTGAGTTCTTGTATGAACAAATTTTATTGATATTGTTAATTTAGCAAGAAACACAAAATTTGAGTTATCTTACGTTAGTCCTTCCAGATCGGATGGAGAAATTAATCACATAATATATTCCTTGATAATTACTTTTCTGGTTTTTCCGTCTTAGACCAACTGTTTATTCCGATAGAAAGGGTTGTCTAATCACTTTATTAAAGACATAATTAGTAAAGATAAAATGAAATGTGTAATAAACACTTTCAGGCGTACACATTCCCAGAGCCGGTCAGTTTCTTTTCAGTTAGAACGTACGTACCGCGTTCAAGGACAGTACTGTGGGGTTTATTTTAGCATTCTTATAAGCCAATTCTCTTTTCCTACTAAAAACATTAGAGACTTCTAGATTCTTACATCTTAAATAGGTCACTCAAAATTCCCTAATGGGCTAAAAGATCTAAACCACAGATTATTGAGTCCCAATATGAAGAAATTAGAATGACATTAGTAAAAACAATATATTCACGGATATCTCGAAACAAGACAGTAATATAAATCGTCTTTTGGGTTACCTGACCACTGCAAGAGGAATCGCTGCTAGTCAGGAATCATTCTTGTATCAAAGATTGTATACAATTACACAGGTTTACCTACATTCAAATAACGACTAGGCATATCGACGATAAGCGCTCAGTTGAAATATCACTGTCGATGCAAATTAAGAACAGCACCATGGGCACTGCGAATAAATACTTGTATGACTTACATATAAAAAGCAGCATTTTTATAGGAGTTGCCACAGGTTACTGTCGCATGGGTGTACACGGCCAGAGAAACCGCTCAGTATCTACTATGCTTTTAAAGGTTTCTATTAAAATTTTTGAGCAATCAAAATGAAACTTGGTATGGGTGCTTCGTACAAATTATAACCAAAAGTGGTACGAGGTGCATGAATCGACAATTCCTCCACCTTGGATTTTAATAAAATGAAAAGTCGGTAATAGAGATTTTAGTCGATATCAAAGTACCATACGTATAAATGGATAACTTATATATATAATATTAACTTGAGATTCCGTATGCAAAATATGCAATATTAGACCCTGCTAAAGACCGTAGTTTATTATACAAGCTCTATTTCAATTAAAAGTTAATGTTTCAATATGCGGGTTGTCTTTGCTACTTAAAACCGGTTCCACTGAACAGTATTAGCAGAATTTATATACATTTTATAAAATGATTTTGACGCTTTAAATTGACACCCACGGAAGATTTCCAAGTTGTTGTTGTTGGTAGAATTAGTATCTACTTCTACTATCTATCGTGTGCTGCAGCAAAATTCTGTTTAAACTAAACAGAGCAACTTCGACAACACTAACCACGACAACAACAACATCGAATCGAAAGCGGCAACGGCAGCAATGCCAATAAAGCCGACAATTCACCGTAAATCGGCATCGCTGCTCTGATTGGTCTGAAGAATTAGGTTTAGCGCCGCCCATATCTGGTTTTCTTTTTTCATTCCATTCTTTTTCGTGGACATTTGCCGTTTTTGTTGTGGTTTGTCTTATTTTTTTTTTTTTGTTTCTTCTATCTTCCACGCCGCACACATTGTTGTTGTTGTTGCGGTCTCTGGCTGCTTATCTTGTGTTATCGTGTTTGCGTCTTCGTCGCCGTTGTTGTTGTTATTGCTGTACTTGATTCACTTATACAAACGTACATACATTGTAGTTGGAAATCGCGATGAATGGATATGTACATATGTACATATACATATATGTATGGGTATAACTATGTCTCTGTATGAGTGTGGTTTTGCTAGTTTGATACTCGTCTGTTTTGTCTGTGGTGCACCTTTCCTGTTTTCATATCGATCCATGGTTAACACTTTTAGCAGTGATGTATTAGTATTAGTGTCAGTTGCAGGTGATAATAGCAAAAAATCCACTTCTGTTTACATACACTCACACGAATTCACTCAATAAAAGAAAATGAACGTTGTTTAGGCAGCTTTCGCCGCACTGCACCACGACACATTGTATGCCATGGAATCGGTTCCGATCAATTTCCATTATTGATTAGCCTCATTTTAGTTTTGGAAGCGGTTGCAGCAGTTGCTGAATTGGTCATTTGGGGCGGTGCGAAAATGAGTGCAGATTCTTGGCATAAAACGTGCTTATAGGCTAATAGAATGAAGATTATTTCAATTAAAAATGACTGCGCTACTTAGTACCGATTTAAAGTCTACCAATCTACGCAAAAGCATTTGTTTACAACTTTGCTGAAAATCCAATCTGACTTAGCCAAATATCGGTGGGCATTTTAGCACTTCAACGATCATTCAGTTTTTCATTGATATCTCTGAATGTTACGATTTTCCGAAGTCCTAATCGAATCTATTTATAAAGTTTATTATCTGACTGCAGTCATTTAAAACTATGCAATACCCCAATCGGCCGATTAATTGAGAGTGGAAAAAAGCGAATAGTGAGACACCGGTCTTAAGTCCCAGTTATACGACAGATAGTTGAAAAGTGGTCACCATTTTCCATTAATGAGCCTATAACTCCGTCAATAGTATGGTTCATTTACATATGTGGTATTATGCATTTAAATAAATAAAGAAAACACAAAGGATAAGTTATGGAAAACTATTTTCCGTGTATGTTCACCGTAACTTTTTGATTTTTTGATGGCATTTTGAAGAGCTGTGTTGCAAAGTTGGAATTGGATTAGAATTATCGTAGTGTTAGCCTTCCCGTAATTCTAAAGAAAACAGTCCAGCATTGATAAGGACACTATGCCGCCGAAAGAGTTGATGCCAGAACCACCAGTTGAGAATGGCTCTATTTTAGAACCCCAGGACTTATTCAAGACTGGTGGCGAAGAGTTGGTTAGGAGTATACATCAACTTTTATGCAAGATATGGTCCGATGAATGCATGTCCAATGACTGGAATCTCCGTGTTCTTTGTCCTAACTTTAAGAAAGAAAACACTGCTATTTGTGCTAATTACAGTGGGATAAGTCTACTTACCATCGGATACAAGATTCTGTCACGAGAATTGTGTAATAGGCTGAAGGCATATACGAATGCACTGATAGGACAATATTAGTGTGGCTTCAGACCAAAAAGGTCCATCGGCAAATCATGAAGCTTCGGCCGATCAACAGACTGAGGAGGCGTATTGTCTACCTCTAATCGAACGCCTAAAGCGGCCCCAATCTTGCTACCCTCCAAGGAGCCGGCGATGGTTCATACTATAACGTCTTATTGTTAAAATTTAAATGTAAATTGATTTAATAAACTTAATTAAAAAAAAGAAAAAAAAATAAACTGGGCAGATGAGCTTATTTCAATTGAAGAACGAGCTCCAGCAATAATGGTTTACAGAAGGAACCCAAAGTTTCTCAAAAGCCAACGATTCAAGCTATGGTTAAAAATAATTTTCATACATCTCAGGGTAGTGTCTAATATGGTTCGAACTTTTCTGTCTATCCGTCCTCATCTTCAACAAAAAAGGTGCATTGGTGGTGTCGCTCGACACTTAAACTGCACCACCGCACTGGATGTAACCATTTTTTCACGATCTTCTATTGTTTTCAGAACGATGTAGTCTTGCTTAGGTAACCCCTGTAAAGAAATTTTACGTTATCCGAAAATATGATAATTTTCAAACTTTGCGCAAAAATTGCAAATTGTTAAAGCGTTTTGTAAAAACAAGCCTTTCGACAGGCTCTTGGCGAATGAAGAGCTAAGGAAGAATTTCAACCTGTCCTTTCTTCAGGATCTCCTTAAACCCAAGTTTGAAATTCTCTTTAAAAAACTTTAAAAAAATGGTACCAGCGAAATGCAAAACACTTGTTGCTGTCGCCAGTGAATGGCAAATTCAATTGTTTGTTTATTTAGTTGAATGATAATTTATAAATAAAAGCATATGAATTGAATAATTATTTAATGTAGACTAGTTAGGAATTGAATACTCTATCTGCTAAGATAGGCATTTTATTTTCAACATATTTTTTATAGGCGTATCAAAACTCGAATCTCAGAACAATGTATGCATTCTAATGAATTTAAGCTACTTTTATATCGGAATAACATTTCCAATGCTCAATAAATTTTTTATATTGCTCAAAGAACTTTTTTTTGGTGAGAAAGCTTTATTTCTATCACTTTTTGTTTTTTTTTTAATTCCATCTTCCTCCACTTGTTGCACGAAATTAAAAGGCAAAAGGACAACCGAATCAACGTGTGCGCGCAAAAGGGTGCGCGTAATTCGTGCTTTTCTCCTATTTTTATTTTATTGACCTCCTTTATTAAAAACAATTCGAGCAAGCTGCCTCCCTCTACATTCTTTTTGAGTTTTCCATTTTTGGTTTTTTTACTTTTATTGTTTTTTTTTTTCAGTTGCATTCTTGTGACTTGTGTACGCGAAATTGAAATTCTCAACAATATTATCTCCATTTTTAAGTTCACACATCGATGGACTCAACTGCAGTGTTTCGACCAATTGCATTGCGCGAGCCACATTGCACTTTGTACCAAGCCTGGATGCATGAGATTTTTTCTAATTTTTTTTTTACCTAGGTGACATGTACGTCGTACATTTACACTCTTTCATTTATTTATTTGCTTTGTTTATTTTATTATGTATGTAAATATGTAATATAAATAAATATGTGACTAATTTAACTTCGTTAAAACGAAATCTTTAATACACTACACGCGCACTGTGTTCCAATTAAATGTTCATAATTTGCCCAGTATATGTTCAATACTTTTCGGTATTTCAAAAGCTGTTGGAGGTACCACCTTGAACCCTTTTCTCGAGCTTTGTTTTGTGTTCTGAATTCAATAGCGTCCTGCTTTACTTTCGAGATTTGTTAAAAAAGTAAAAGTACACGAAACTTCACAACTAAAAGGAAACACACAAAATCATTATAAATATATTGGTCCCTTTAAGGGGTTGCGAAAGCCAAACAAAATAACATATTTTCTCTAATACTTTTCTAATATAATAAATAAAATATATTATTCAAACTTTTTAACACATCAAAGACAAAAATTTTATAAAATTTCCACTTATAAATTTTAAAAATTCAGCCATCGGGACCTCAATGCCTGAGACCCTTGACCTACATGAGAGGCAATACGCATATTCCATGTTCCTGCTATGTTATGGTGTTTTGCGATCTTATCTCATCTAAAAGTACCATGTCGAAGATTGTTGGTCCGTTTCCCTTTTAATATTCGTAAACCCTTGTATTGTCACTAGTAGTAATGCTTAATATATTATTATATTACTTAAGGCTCTAAAATTTGTATGATTTAAAAGTATGATTGCTGATATTATAACAGCTGTTCGCCGTCAGCCGTACAGGGTGTGTTTTAATCGGACATATAAATTGTGCTCGTACCTGTTTATATAAAATTATAAATACATTTAAAATAAATACTCTTGTTCTCTATCATCATCAAATGCGATTTTCAAAATTGTTATACGTTTACCAACTGTTGTTGTTTAAATTCAATTAAAATAATATTTATTCGATAAATATCTGCAATTATACAATGGTTTAGCAATTTAAATTCAAAAACAGTGCCCAACCATGGTATGGACAAGTGTGGACGATGGAGCTATTGGTATAATACATATGTATATATCCCACATGTATGAAGGCATAGCAGAGTACTAATAAAGAATAACTCAATAATTATTTATGCAACTATGTATTTACAATTCAATTTCTAATCTACGAACGAGTATAACCAAGTTTTAATTTCACTTTCATATTTAAAAAACATTTTCAATCGTTAAATAAAACTTTTAAGCATTTAATCATGCTTGAGACATTCCCAAAATCTATTCATCCAGTTGGAATTGATAAATATGTCGGATGAAGTGTTGTTTTTCATATATTGTACACTGTTGCGAGTGGTATTTGTTTTACAAAAATTGTATATTCTATTATTTAATTAATTATTAATTTCATTTATTAATATGAATAATTTTTATTTTCAGGTGAGCTCTAACTTGAATGCTGAATTTTAAACGTAAGCTCCATGCAACTTATCCTTAAAGATTTACACACACACTTATTAAACACAAAATATTTATTTAAAACCAAACCTTTTTACTCAAAGCTTTAATTTTTTACGATCTTAAAATTTAAAATTTTTACAATTCATTAATTCTTCCCAGTCATGTTATGATCGAGATTTGATTTCTGTAGTTTTTCCGAATTATCCGACTAAAAAAGCCCTATCACTTTCACTTACTCATCACACTCTGCCTACCGGACGTTCACCGTCTCGTGGCAATCACCTTAGACAACTATCACATTATTTTCTTTACACAACATATTCTCCTCCTACTCGACTCCAAGCCCTTCTCTACATCTTCCAGCAATATTCAAAACAGAAAATTCAAACTTTTTTATCTTTGAAAATAAGAAACTTTATTCTATTTTCTTAACTTGATTACTTCATCCGATCCCATTAACATGTATACGAAATTTCGTCCCTGTGCCTCAAATGGATGCAAGGATGTGTTACATTTTTTGTATCGTTTATATGGGGAGTAATTCCTAGCCCTATCCGATTTTGACCACATGTTTCTTGAACACTCTCCTGAATGAACTGAAGTTCGTCTGTGAATTTCAGCTCAATCGGTTATATGGTTTGGCTTCCTATAAGGAACATACATTCATAGATAGATATGTACATACAATAGGGAGCATTGATTTTGTTCACAAAAAATGGTATCCAATTTTTATAATCTACGGTTAATTCTAAGATGTTTTCACCAAGAAACCAATATTCTAAAATCAATTCCTGGTCCGCGCTTTTTGAATTGAAAAATTTAATATTTTGAAATTTTATTTAATTACAATATCTTTAGTGTTTTTAGTCCGATCCTGAAAAAATTGGAGTTAACACTCTTGTTAGGACCAGGACTTTTCAAAATCCTATAGAATCAAAGGACCAATTTTCCTTAAAACATAATTGTCGTCCTTGCAAGACCATTTTATGAATCGCTTCTGTGAAGATAGATCCAAAAAAATCGTTAAAATCAACGCTATTTATTGCCCAAAGGACATTTTGATTTTCCTTCAATAACCTGTATTTTTTTTAAGAAATGTTCAAAATATGAAAGTGGAATTAAAAACATTTTTTTATTTTATTATTTTCTATTGTTGCATTAATTTATTTTGAAGTACACTTGCATATAATTCTGGTTGGATAGTTGGTCCTACGAGAAATTTGTCATTTAACGAAAGTTGTGATGACGTTTTAGCGTTGATTTTAACGATTTTTTTGGATCTATCTTCACAGAAGTGATTCATAAAATGGTCTTGCAAGGACGACAATTATGTTTTAAGGAAAATTGGTCCTTTGATTCTATAGGATTTTGAAAAGTCCTGGTCCTAACAAGAGTGTTGATACTAATTTTTTCAGGATCGGACTAAAAACACTAAAGATATTGTAATTAAATAAAATTTCAAAATATTAAATTTTTCAACTCAAAAAGCGCGGACCAGGAATAGATTTTAGAACTATGGTTTCTTGGTGAAAACATCTTAGAATTGACCGTAGATTATAACTATTGGGTACCATATTTCATTTTTTTTGGGCCCATACAAATCGATGCTCCCTAATATACAACATTAATTTTTATATATAGATATAGATTTATAGATTACATACTTTTAATTTATTGATTTTTATTATGTTTGTTTCTGCCATTTAATGAACTATGCATAAATCTACTTTAGTAGTTCACCGTTAAAAATGTTTACTAAATATTGTTTAAGAGAGAGAAATAGAGACTAATAGCATTAGGGTGGTCGTGTCACCCAAACAATATCAAAAACAAGAGCAGGATCAGGCAAGTGTAAACCTCCAAGTTTTTTACCTATATTATCTATAGTATCTTAGATACTACAAATGTTCTCACATTAAAGACCGACAGAAAGTCATAGCTCTATCGATTTGACTTTTGATGCTGATCAAGATTTTACATAGTTTTAATAATGTGTATGTTAATAATCTGTATATTAAAAAAATAATTCTTGAGAAACACGACTTTGAATTACCCTGACAAAAAAATGTTTCTCGTAAGACCAATGAGGCGACGACATTATGTCCGCTTAAGCAACAGTCGATAAATCCGACTGCAACATGCAATGCAACATGTTAGCAAGTGAGCTCACAACTAGTTTGAATATTGTTGTGCATATCGACCAAGCGAGTGAGCCCACAACAGATCTCACATGCGTATGCCATCATAAATTTTATCTACACTTCCAGGGAAATTTATCAAAGCGCATAAAAATTGTTGTAATTTCTGAGAGACTGAATTTATTTACAATAGATAACTAAACAAAAAGTAAGGAACGGCGAAATGATCGAAGTACTCAGCACTTAATATGAGTTCCCTTGCCGCCATTTGAATTATAGGAAATATTAAACAATACACCAGTGAACGCCTATAAAAAACAAAAACATTATTACTAACAGTTTGGGGAAGGCAATAGTTTGAACGGTATGTCCATGAGGAATTATGAACTACTTCAATGCACTTTGTATACCCGTCTTGCCAAAGTAAGACAAGTTCGGAAATCACGCGTTGCACTGCACACAGATACTCACACTCTTCCTCACGTTTGTGGGTATTTGAGCATGTCTTCTAATAAACCCTGCCGCCATATGCGAGAATGAAGCAAAACTTTTAACTTGAACGCAGCAAGTGATGCGAATAAGATGACGTCGACGTCTTTATTGCCAGGATATGTATGGGAGAGATTGTGACTGTGTGTGTGAATATCTGAAAGGAAGGTATGTGTGTATGTGTATGTGTGAATGTGTCTACTAGTGTGTTTGCATTTAAGTTTGTTACGTGCTTGTTAATGCAACATTCAAGCCATTGCAACAGCAATATTCTTTAGCATTTGCCTTCCTTCTTGATAAGGCTGCCAGCGGAGCTTAATATCCTTATCATTCGCTCGCTGCTGTTCGTTCGAAGCGGAGCAGCGAAGTGCAAGCAAGTGTTTGCACAGAATTTTGTTTCCTTTTTTACCAGTAATCTGCACTATCAAGATTCACATTAAAATGTATCATTTGCCTGCACTAAAACTTACTTTATCGCTCTCCCTCTCTCTACCGCTTTCGCACACACACACACATATAGAAATTCTCCAGTTCCAGGCGCACTATCGCCAAAATGATGCATGTCTGTTGTTGCTGTTGTTGTATTTACTGCAGTGCAGGATACAAGTATCTTAAGTTCATAAAATATTCGTTCATAAATGTTCGCCATTTTTGCAAAGACGTCGATTAAAGTCATTTTGTATTGAATTCAGTTTATTTTAGTATTTGACAATTTGTGCATATAATAAATGTTTGTTTTAGAAAGTTTTACATTTTAATTATAAATAATTATATATTCAAGGAACTGTAATGGTTTTAGTGCACAAAGGAAAAAGTGTGATAAAGTATATAACCGAAATTTTGTTTAGTATGGATGTTCTCAACACGCGTGTTGTGTCTTAAAAATACTGCTTGTATATGTACATATATAAACTATATACATATATAAGCCTCTTCTTTTTATACCCTTTTCTTATAGGGAAAATTGATATATTAAGTAATAAACAGAAAGCATAGCTCAAAAGTGTACATATCCTTGAGTCTATGTAGACATATTCGTATGTCTGTCTGTTTTGCTGTTCGTATTAAAAATCGAGAGCCTGGACATTATAATAGATAGAGCCTTAAATTTTGGATATATAGATTGTCCTAATCTTTTGTTATATTACTAATGCCGAGAACGAAAAACTAATGTGCAACAAAAAGTAGAAGAACTCAGTCGAAAAATCTGTTGTAAAATCCTTAATTATTTTTAATTTTAACAACTTACTTTTACTTTTCACGCAGGGTGTGAATAGTTTTATAATTTAGTATCAATTTTTGCAAAGCCTTAATAAACCTGCAGTATATATATTCGTGATCAGCTGGACAGTGCGTGTCCTTCATATATGTCTTTCTGTTTATCTCTACGACTACTTTCGTCATTATTGAAAATATTGTTTTCAAATTTAGTGTGGAGCATTTTTATAACCAGAAGCAACGTTCTTGTTGAAAATTTTTTAACTTTTACATAAATAAAGGTTTGAGGCCTGGATAAGCTGATCTTTCTTGCTTGTTGGATAACAATCCAGATTCCCGCTCAACCTCCACTTATTCGCAATTTTCTATTATAACAAATTTCCGGATAAAATTCGAGCTTTTGCTTCTCAAAGAAATATTTTTTACCTTCAAATTTTTCAAATATTCCTTCACTTAGAATACCTTTAAAACTTTTGGAGATTTATCAAATTGCCTCTTGAAACATTTATTATGCACTAGCTGCACCAAAATGTATGTTGGAATATATGTTTCCTATAGAAAGCCAAGCCGTCCCCACTTTTCTAATGGATCTAACTTCTCCTGATCCTATCAACACGTATACCAAACATCATTACTATCCCACATATAATAAAAAGATAAGTCAATTTATTTTTATCGCTTATATGGAGGGTGGGGCACAGCCCCCTCCGACCTTGACCAAACTCATGAAGTGATTTTCTACCAATCCCTTTAACACGTCTCAATACGTATATCAAATATCCTCGTACCTTTCATATATGCAAAGAAATGTCGATTTTTGCCTATCGCTTATATAACAAAAATTTAAAAAAAAGATTCATTAAGTAAAAAACGGTTATTTAAATATTACAAACAGACACTTTAATTGTATTTATATGCATAGATTAGAGCTAGTGACAATTGGCAAAAATTTTTAAAATTTTATTATACTCCAATATCTGTTGAATCTAACCAATCTATCAAATAGTTTTTATTTCAAGGACATAACTTCCTGTTATAGATAAAAACTTGCGGTTTTTAAACTAATATTAGCCTCCAGTTTCGATTAACTCGAAACTGGAGGCTAACTTCGAACACTTTAAACGCTATTAAATTCATTGTTCCCCAAATATATTTACCCGCCTCTTCCTTTTCATGTTAAAAGAAGACTACGAAATTCATCCACATTATTTTGACTTGCAGCGGGAGACAATAAGGGCAAGTCGTATTTTCAAAATGAGTGATTAAACTAATATGCACTTCTCTCCCATACTTACAAAGGCTTTCGAATAATGAAAAGTGTACAAGATACTTATTTCGACAACATTTTCATTTTTTTTACATCAATCACGCAAAGTGATATGAAACGATATTAGCAGTTTTTCAGAAAGTTTATAACGCATTTAAGGATACGAATCAGAATGTATATATCTTGTTGATCAGCTAGACATGAAGATTCGATATAGACATGTTTGCCTAAACGTCCCATTATACGTTTTTCTAGACCGTCGAATTATGATAAATCTTTTTTAAATTGCATTAAAGTATTAAGAGTCTGCTATTTTGGATGTGTTTCAGGAAATATACCTTTGTCTGCATCTCTAACACTCTTAGCACTAACTTATTTGTGTCCTTGGCTTTATGTCAGTTTACTTTCTCTTTGAAAACGTCCTTGTTGCATGGCATGTCGACATGGTCGGTATATATTTTGACCGCTTCTTGTGCTTTTCTAGTTTATTGTAGACACTTGTTCTGTTTTTATTGTTCGTCTTACATCCGCAGCTTTTGTACGAGTGTATTTGTTGTGGTTGTTTGCTTCATTGCCTTCGATGTCCTTCTGCTCTAGTTGTTTCAACGCCGACTTCTTTTTGTCTTTCTTTATTTATTTCATTTTGCTTTATTTTTATTCTCTATCTCTTTCTTTCATTTTTGCTGTCGCTTTTTGTTCGCTCTTGCAGCTGACTGATAAGCGAAAAGCAGTTAAATGTGATTTTTCAGTCGTGATAAGCGCTGGAGAAATATTATATTTTAATATTTTGTGCCATATCGCAAATGCTCAGTCCACTTCATTTGCTCCAGCATTGCCTCAACTTGCGTCTCAGTATCCGCAGTCTTGTTAGCAATGCCATCGTCTCTGATAGAGCCTCCGGCCTGCCCCGGCATTGCCATTGCTGTTTCTAGATACTTACGCTTCACTACGCCTTTTGTTTTAAACACTTCTTATTTCTGCTAGCATCATCAAAAATATCTTTTATTTTGTCCCTTTGCTGCTGCTGCTTGTCATAATTTCTGTTTGTTGTTTGTTGTTGTTGGCTTTTATGATTTTCAAAATTAGCTGAACAGACAATTCCCGATCATTAAATGTATACTAAAAAGTTTTTATTATGTTTAACAGGCACTTGAGTGAAATACATACTCGTACATGTATCTAGATACTTTTATTTTGAACTAAACAAAAGAATATATTAACTTCGGTCGAATCGAAATTTTAATACTCTTTACACGTCATATACGAAGTTTGTATACCGACATTTCTTTTAAATACATGATATCAATAGATGTTTTGGTTTAATCACAGACGAACGGGCGGATTGACATAAATACATCAACTCAGCTGCCTATGCTGATCCAGATTATATAAATTTCTACCACATTACTCACATATTTACATTCCATTGTTTTACACTTATCTCTTTCGGCCCAGAATATTCTGTAGAGAGATATTCCGGATCCGGGTAAGTTAATTCCCTACCACACCAAAACTTTACTTCCTTTCTATTGGTTTTCTTACAATATAGACATTCGTGCGTAGCCAGTTTTTTACAAATAGGGAGTCAAATTTTTTCACATTTTATTTTTTAATCTTACCGTTGTATTTCATATTCAACCACTAAAAGGCGGAATTTTTCAAATTTAATTTATAATTCAACGTTCCCTTAGAGACATATGCATACAACCTAGTCGCATTCATTCAGGATGTCAGTCAGTCGGTGTGCCACGGCATCGCAGGAACATAGTCTTGCTTACTTTGCAAGTATGCGAGGCAGTTGAGGTTGTATTTGTTATTCATGAAAGAATAAAATAAACTTATTCCATGTCTGAACGAACAGAACAAGTTTATGATCCGTTCGCTCGCGATCACCGAAATTAAAACACCATTTTGTTTTTTAGTGGGGACACGCTACACTTATGTAAAAAATGTGAACAAAGGGATACGCAACCATCAACAGAATAATAGAATAAAATGTAATTGACAAACAGCCATCAGGGAATAAGAAATTTACAACGCAATGCTGCGGTTGCATTACTCTCCATCTCAATGGAAATGCGCGGAAGTTGTTATTTGTTCAACGCCAAATAATATTTAAGAAAATACTTTTAAGCAAAATATTTCCAATCCTGGACGATCACGCCATTATACCAAAACATCAGTTAGGGTTTAGAAGACAACACGGTACACCTGAGCAATGTCACAGCATTGTCAACGCAATAATTGAGGCTTTTAAGGAGAAACAATATTGTACGTCTTTCTTGACATCCAGTCAATGCCAAAAAATCTCACATTTACGCTTAGAAGGGATTCATTTCCAAAAGAGTAAGTCAGACATACCTCAAAGTGGCTCTGTCAAGTACTTGGGGTACATCTTGTCCGTAAGCTAGCCTGAAAGCACACATTAAAGCGAAGTAGACGCACCTTGAACTAAAAACACAACATGTACTGGCTACTTGGAACAAAGTCACAGCTAGAAATCAAAATTATTTTGTATAAAGTAATGCTGAAACCGGTCTGAACGTATGCTATGCTAATTTTGGGCAAGCAACTGAAATGTGGAAATAATTCAACGCTATTAATGCCCCTTGGTATATTACCAATTGTGCCATTTACCAAGACTTGAACATACCTTTTGTCACGAAAATGAACTGACTAAAAATCTACTGTATAACAGTGCAACTGTGAGGCGGTTGAAAATATTCCAATTCCATGATTTACCATCCTATGGACAGATTGCCAATAAAAATTTGTATATATATAAAAAAATTTATATCAGAGACAAATCAGCAATATTAAAGAGATTTACATAGAAAATGATCACCAAAATATCATATCAAGTAAGGAAAACATTTTTGGAAGTCTCCATTGATGTTACACATGTTTGGAATATATTTACAAATTCGTTTAGGAAACTCTGCTTTTTGGAGTTAAGAAATATGTTGCAAAATGCATACATATACATGGAAAATAAACAGAATAAAATTAATATTTAGAAGGTTTTTTTCAAAATCACGGTCTTAGTTGATGATTGAACATTAATTAAAAGCTAACAGAACTCTTAAGAAACTTTGATGACAAAAACAATATAATTAATTGGCAGTATTTGAATCTAGAATGGCTTCTATTAAAATTCATAAAGTTATTTTAGTTCAACTTTCAAATGTGGCCACCAACATTGATTTCTATCAAAGCGCCAGACACACACACACACACACACACTTCATGCCGCTCTACGGCATAATTAAGGGAAAAATTTTTGTTTTGTAAGTTTCATTGATCATTGATTAAAATAAATACAAATCGTAAAAGGTATATTTGTCAGAGCTATCTTACAATCAATCAATCAAGTCAACTGCGGCGACATTGGCGGCATGGACAAAAGGAAAACTCTTTCGCAAAGCGAACTGATTAGGCTAAACTTGAAAAGCATAAACAGCACAGAGCGGCGGTGGCGGGAACGGGTACGAATGCAAACTAAATATTAAGCAAAAGAGTAATTAATTATCGAACAAAGCAAACAAAAACGCATTGATTTGTCAGATGGTCGCCGTGAGTGACGCTTCTTGGCTTAGGATGACATTGTTGCTTATCACGGCGCCAGAGACACCAATGGCTGATTGGATCAACGCAGTCGCTTTCATTTCTATAAATCATCAAAATAAACAAAATTCATGGGAGTTAAAAATTAAATGTGATAAATTGTAGACATTCTAGTGACTCAATCCGATCAATTTCTATATCCGCTTCCTTTGGGGCTGGGTTCGCTAATTTATTTCCCTACTTATCTCAATTAGTAACTAAATTAATAAACTACTTTGGTGGTTGATTTCGAATACACCGCCAGTCATTGACTTTGACTGTGCTATTACTCGTCCGCCTCGCTTGCCAACAAAGACCGCGCGACAAAACGCAACGGAATTCGTCGAACCCTTTGATGTTCATTCTACTCAACTTGACAAGGTTCGATTCGACTCGCCTCGCCTCGTTGGAGCTCTGGTCGGCCACTGGGGCTGGCGTCTTCATTATCGCCGCCGATAACGCGTGTCAGCAGACGCTTTAGGGCAGGTCGTCGTCGTCGCTGTGTCGCCAAGCGCCTGATAAAAGCATTCTACCTCAGCCAGTGAGACCGGCCCCACAGCTGCTATTCTTGAACTGCATATTTACCCCATATTTATGCAACGTTGGCAGTAACAATTTGCTTTGCATAGAATTTGCCAACGGACATATTTTAATTAATCCAATTTGCATTTCAGGTGTTTGCTGATGTTTTATTTGTAACTAATTTGGATACCATCCATTACTACATAAAGAATTATAATCGGACCAAAAGTATTCGTATTTGTCAATTAATACAATTTGAAATAGTTTGTATTTAATAAAAAAAATTTCGATAAGCTTGATTCGATGACGATATTTGTGTGTCCTATGTTTTTAAAAGGTAGTTCTTCAGTTCAAAAATATGAACTTTATTTCGAATTTTATTCAAAACAAAAAACATAGATATTTGACGTAGTCTTGATATTTTTTTAAGTATATTAGGAATTTAATTTTCTTCAAAAACAATCGTCAATATTGTTATTGGAAGGAACATCTAACAAAGTTAAAATTTCTAAACACATTTCTAAAATATTTGATTTCAATTCCATTCGTAATCTTATTTGTCTTAGAGCTGAAATTAGTGGATCGATCTGAAAACAGTACCAACACATTGTAAATGTCCACTAATTGTCTAGTCCGAGATATTTTGCATGTATTGGTATATATTTACATCTTGTTATCTTTGTTTCTGCATTTTTGGGATTTTTCGGATAACTCTCCTATTTTCTCAACTATGGGACTAAATTTCTTCTCAGGATGTTTTTAACCCAATAGTGCGGCAGGTTTTGTGGCCTATAAACAAATTTTTGGATCATTGTCAATTTTCTTAAACTTTAAACCATTAAGGATAACACCCAATTTTTATAAATTCATTATTGACTGATTCGATATTTTTGAACCATTAAGACAAGAAACATAGCAGTCTGTCTAGCTGTCCGTATGAACATAGAGAACATGAAGGCTATAAAATATAGAGCCATTAATTTGGCATCTTTTGTCTTTCCTATTCCTTTCCAAATATAGCATTTAACCACTTTGTAAGGGGTTCCAACCCTTTATTATGCGGTAGAACCCATAAAATCAATTTTATTAAATGTCCCCTTTCGACTAACTCGCCAAATTTTTAAATTTCTTTATTTTTGTAATTGCGGTCTCTTGGATCACTGCCAAGCTGTGTGAGTAGAAACACAGTCGGTCAACCAGGCGACCAAACAAAAGTTCCTCCACCGGGTAGTTTTAAGTATCTTTATTTTAATATACGTATATTGTTTTACATAATTACTTTTAAACAACTGTTTAGTCATGTAGTTGGTATTATCAATAAATAAATAAAAAAAACCTACTTTTCGTTTCTGAGTTTTTCAATGGAAAAATTATTGCTTTTCTGGTCAAAATTGGTATATCATACTTCAATCTTAATCAAATAATTCATAGCAGGGTAGCTCACATTCAAACCTGTCCTCCTTTCTTAGGTTTTGTTTGATATACCACCCAAATTTGAGGTTAAATTTTTCTTTTTGTGGCTGAGGAAATTATCTCCATAATGATGTATCAGTCACTAGTTTTCTGAAGTATTAAGGTAGATCTATACTAATATTATAAAGAGGAAAGATTTGTATTTTTGTGTGTGTGTTTGTAATGAGTAAACTCAAAAAGTACTGTGTTGATATCAAAAATTCTTTCACCATTGCAAAGCTACATTCACCCTGACTAACATAGGCTAAGTTTGATCAAAATCGGAGGGGGCTGTGTCCCACCACCAATACAATCGATAAACGAAATTCAACATATCTTTGCATACTTTTGAAGTACATGGATGAAATTTGATATACATGTTAATGGGATCGGGAAAAGTAATCGTGTTAAGTTTGGTCAAAATCGGAGGAGGCTGTGTCTCACCCCCCATACAAGCGATAAACAAAATTCAACATATCTTTGCATCCATTTCAGGTACGGGGACGAAATTTATTACACATGTTTATGGGATCGGGAAAAGTATTCGTCTTACGTTTGGTCAAAAGCGGAGGGGGCTGTGCCCCATCCCCAATACAATCGATAAACGAAATTCAACATATCTTTGCATCCATCTGAGATACGGCGACGAAATTTATTACACATGTTAATGGGATCGGGAAAAGTAATCTTGTTGAGTTTGGTCAAAATCGGAGGGGACTATGCCCCACCACCAATACAAGCTATAAACGATATTCAACAAATCTTTGCATCCATTTGAAGTACATGGATGAAATTTGATATACATACATGTAAATAGGATCGGGAAAAGTAATCGTGTTAAGTTTGGTCAAAATCAGAGGGGCTATACCCCACCCCCATACGAACGATACAAAATATTGAACATATCTTTGCATCCATTTGAAGTACATACATGGATGAAATTTGGCATACATGTTAATGGGATCGGATGAAGTAATCAAGTTAAGAAAAGAGAATAACGTTTCATAGTTTAAAAGATATTTCGTTTATCGGTTTTGAATATTGCTGGAAGATGTAGAGAAGTGCTTGGAGTCGAGTAGAAGGAGAAACTGTTGTGTAATGAAAATAATTTTTACTGGGCAAAGCGTGCCGGGTACAGCTAGTAATATATACATTGCCTCTCCTTCAAGTAGTCATTTGGGGTTTTTTTCAAAATGTTTGCCTCCGGTTACAAAAATCAATACACAAAGTTTCAAACTCCGATCTCTAAAATTATGGTAGTATTATTGTTTGTGATATTACAGACAAGATGTTGAATTGGTTAAAGATCCTCACAAAAGAAACTTTTGTGCTATTAATCGTTCTCTTATAGTATGTTTATACGATGGCGTTATTCATGAAAACATGATAAGTGAACAAATTGTACGTGCAAACATATTTTCATGAAATCCTGGTCATCATGAAAACTTTTCGTGAATGTTTCTTTATTTCATGTAATTTTTTCCGTCGTTGCCACCTTATAATTCTGATGTTGTGTGTCCAATGTGATTTCTTTGACACTCTGATGGCTCCAAATTAGAATTTGTGCTGATTTTGTTTTGTTTTCGATTTCGAAGAGGGGCAACCACCAAATTATGGTGAATTGGATCATTTTTTGGATTACTCTACATTATGTAGTAGTGTTTCATATTTAATTAAAAATTAATTTGAACACATTTACTATTTATTTTACTTTCGGTTCCACTCATGAAATTGCAACAACCGCATAAACAGGATTTTGCGAATTCATGATTTGACCAATTTCAAGAAATGTTTCGTACAAACGTAATATTAGAATCAACTTTATATTTATAACTAGATAATAATAAATTATATCTGCCTGTGTTTCCGAATTATCCAGCAGTTTTTTTAAACTATTTAATTTTATAAATTTAATAATTTGGATTAGTACAAAACTTCTTTCTGCAATTTATTAATTAGTGGAATGAATGCTTTCGAATCTCCACTCTAGTTACCGCACATACCAATGGAAAAAAAGTAAACATATACATATATTTTTGGATATTGTTGCAGTTACGCTATAATTGCCGTTGTTGCTCGACTAATATCACTTTATATCCGTGCTAGCCATGAAAAATCGAACAATAATTTCAAACATTTTTTATCGCAACGCCAAAAGTTTTTCATTTTCGTTCTCATTTCGCCAACTCAACCATCCGTCCATTCCTTTGCTCGGTAATTTCTGGCCGATGCTATATGTGCATGTATAATTCTGCTCCTGTGCCAAGTTTGCTATCGATTTGTGCTCCATGTTTTGCTGACGTGTAAAGTTCGTCACACTAGAAAGGGCAAGGTGAAACGAACGCACCTTGAGTCGGCGGTATACCTGGATGCGATATTCGTTTAACTGTGGGTTCATTTGGCGATTTTTGTCTGTGATTAATTAAGATTGATTGATAATGGTTAAACTTATGAACACATAGCATAGCTTCACACTCTCACTCGTTCGCTGTTTGCCTTTAGCTTTGCCATTTGGGCTTTCATTGGCATTATCCTGCTAACCTGAACGCTCATAGTACGCACACTCACGACGCCATAAAAAGCGACTATCAAATGCAGCAGGCACTAAAAATGAGATTTCAATTCGTGATAGCATTCGCATTTGGCTTTTAAAGATCTCGGCGGTGATATGCGTATAAATGACGGCCGGGCTGCCTGGCGTTGCTTTATTATGGTCGACCATAGAAGCTCAAGCGCTCAATAGAAGTTTATGGCTTTGTTTGTTGCCCAGCGTCGATCCACAGGAGGGGCCGGTACCATCTATATTACCATTACCCTATCGATAAAGTGCGTCATCAATACTCGTAAAGCGAAATTGGTTTTTATTAAAATGTGTTTTAATATGTGCATAAGTTATAAATAAATTCGCATTTAAAAGCTGGGCGCACCCAAAAATAAATAAAAAATAAAAATTAACTTATTTGGTTATCGATTAGTTTGTGTCGTAGCTTTTAATGCCACTTGGATTCCATATAGAACACTTGAATTGGAAAATATTCTACAGGTAAAATCCACTATGATCCATCTGAGATCTGCTATCTTTCGTTTGTTGGTATAAGTCTTGTAAACTATGTGTATTATACTGCATTAAATTAGGACTAAAATTATATTCTGGATAGCTTATATTGAGCTATATGTTTATAGTACAGAACCAGATACCAAAAGTATTTATATAGAATTTAAAGTATATATATATCTGAAGAAGACAATTGTTCCCAGCTTGTTGACACAAGCTATGGGTTTAAAAAGCCTCAAAGGATAAAGTGTGAGGCAAAATCAAAATCCCCATTGATTTCCTTCTTACGCTCTTGACCAAATTTTCTTACGTAGTAAGGCCGATTGTCAACTTGAGTGAGTGTTGTGAGTTTCGAAGTTCTACAAGTTTTTCAGTTACGACAACGATTATCTGATCAGTGCTAAGTGAATACCGTATTTAACGTCGACCGTAGCATGCATACAGTTACAGCTATCCCTGCCGTGAGCTTCCCAGAAGGACTGAGTATTTGGAAGAGGTAGATTACTTACACCTAAAATATTCAACCGATTTTGTGCAAATGCAAACTAATATAAATATATATTTTTTTTATCAAAATTGGTTGCATGTATGTAGCAAACGTTACAAAAATTAATCTCACACATTAATTTTGTAAATAATATTATTCATTAACTGCGTTACAAATTTTACTGCAATTCGAAAATACTCTTTTTTACAGCAAGTTTAAAGGGTATTTTGATATAAAAATCCGAAAATAAATAAATTATTCAAGCATTAATATGGCAGCGCTTATCATCAAAGAATCCATCAGCCATATCAGCAATTGGCATCGAAGCGTCGAAGCCTCTCAGTCGCCAAACGATTAGAGCACATTTTGTGGGTCAACATTTTGAATGCGACGCCGACAACCGAACACAAAAACAAACATAGGAACCAACACCGAAATTTTTGAAGCCAAAAACAAATAACAAATCAAATAGTCAGGCAGCAAAAATGTTATCAATCAAAGGCAATCATCATTAAAAACAAAATAAAAAACAAAAACACTAAAAAATAGCAGAAAACTTCGAGCGCACACACAAAGCCGCAAAAATGGCAATAGTCCAAAATATAATCGATTCCGATTAGTTTACTCACTTTTTTGCGAAATTTTTTGAAATGTATTTATTTATTTTTTGTTCTTACTTTTTCTTCTATTTTGTGGCTTTTGCGATAGAAATCTGTGAAAAAGCTCAAACGGAAAGCGAACGCGTGCAACCAAATTAGTGACGTCACTATGATATTTTGATCAGGAAGAAGGGTACAATTTACAATGAGCTATATGCGGTTAGAGTGTATAATTGTTCTTACGTAACTTAAACTTACTTCTATTGTAGTCAAATAAAGTATCTAAACTGTCTTGCCACGCCTTGTGTTAGTGTAAATCCCCTACAAACCTTTTCATATAAAAGTTCTTTCTACTGAATTTCAACTTAAAATCTTTGATATGGTGCCCGCTTGACGTACATCCTACTTCCTAATAATATTATTCAGCGAAAGTTTGTATGTATGTTCCTCTCTTACGACTAAGCCGCTAAACCAATCGGTATGAATTTTGGTATAAAAATAGATGGGTCGATGGAAAAGAACATAGGCTACGTTTTGAGAAAATTGGGGGAGGCGTTGCCCCTTCCCCCATATAAGCAAAAAAACAAATTTTTAATTCCTTTGCATCCATTTAAGGTACAGAGATGAAATACATGTTAAGAGGATCAGAGAAGTCAACCTGTTCAGTTTGGTCAAAATCGGAGAGGCAATGCCTCACCCCCCATATAAACGATAATCGAAATTTATCATATCTTTGCATCCATTTAAAGTACAGAGATTTGGTATGCATGCTAAGAGGATCAAAAGAAGTAAACGGGTTAAGTTTGGTCAAAATCGGAGGGGTGATACAACACCAGCATCAGCTTGAAACTCGATATGATACCTTCCAATAAGCGGTAGCTAATTCCACTTTTTAGTTTTTCAAAATATTATAATTTATGAATGAAAAAATATAGTTTAAAGATGATGTTTTCACTTTTTGAGGACTAGCATTTCTTCATGATTGAGAGCAGATACATATGAGTCCTAAAGAAAGTCGCCGTAATCTTTTGGCTTTTAGATTAACCGCTGCTTTCTTCAAACTACTCGAGCCCGCCTCTACTCTACATAATGTAAAATAGTATTAACAATTTGTCCGAAAATGTGTAAAGCATTAAAGGAGGCATCGTTGGACCCTGAAATATATACATACATTCGTGATAAGAACGGCTGGATGATTGTGTACCTTATATACCATTTAAACGCATCTCCGCACTATTTGGGTCTCAATTATTTATATATCCAACCGATATTCGACACAGACTTTTAGGCCAAGTTTTTGAAGTATCTAAATCCATTAGCCCCGCTCACTTATTGGGGGTATTCCACACAAACCCACCCTTGAACGTAGCCGTGATCAATTTTCATGATCGAATGCCGCACTTAAAGAGTCCACATACCAATTTTTAGTAAGATTGACTGTGAAAACTGTGGACTAGATCCCGTTCACACATACATTCTCATATACAGACAGACAAACGGACAGGTAGATGTAGCAAGTTCAACTAATCTTGTTGCGTTCATAAAGAATATATATACTTTCTGATGCATCCTTCTGGGCGTTACCAACTTCATACAACACTTGGTGTGAAAAGTATAAAAATATAGAACCTGGAAACTAGTTCTTCAGATTGAAAAACAAAATTAGGGAAACTATCGACTATAGCTACCGCAGAGTTAAAATTTTTGCACGTGATTATTTGTTAAATCCAAATTGATTATAATTATCAGTGACAAACATAACGTATATGATGTTTACTCCAAAAATATCGAATGGAGTTCCATTCTATTCAAGGTATCGGATTGAGTTTGAAATAAAAGAAAGAATTTGTCAAATAACAAAACAAAATTATTTTGTTTTACATCCATCCATCCAAGAGAAAACAAGTAAGAAAATACAGTCAGGCGTAACCGACTGTAAGAGGCCCTGTACCAGTTCAGGTCTCCTAACAAACACATTAAATATTTCCCGAGCTTATGACCAAACTTATGACTACTTCCGACTGCACGAATAAGTGCCTTACAAAACATTTTTTTATGTATGAAAAGAAAAGGGGGTCGTTCAAATTCAATTGCTTATTAAATCGTCATTTATTATCCGATTTTGATGAACTCTTTAGATTTTGGCTAAGAGGGACGTTATCTCTATACTTTTGTGCCGAAGAAACTTTTAACCTTGGGGTGATTTTATGGGGAAGGGGGGTGAGGGACAAAATTTTAAAATTAACTTGTAAAATTCCGGAGCAGTCCTAGTCGAATGCAAAAAACACGAAGTCTCTATCTATTACCGTTTCCGAGATCCTTTCGTTCATACGGACGGCCAGACGGACGGACGGACAGACGGACATGTCTATATCGACTCCTCTATCGCCCCTGAACATAATGGGGGTAACTTTGGAGGTCTCCGACCATTATTTCTACCTGTTACATACATTTGCACAAAACGAATAGGCTCTTGTACCTTCGGTACAGGGCCTAATAAAGAAAGTTAAATCTATTCATCCATCAGTCCACACATCCTCACAAACTTTCTCATTTATAATATTACAATGCGAAGAAGTTTCGACTGAAATCTTTGAAGTATTTCCAGGTTAAGCCTTGATACAGAACCATAAATCCGATTTTCATAGGTCCATATTAGTTTTATACTATTTTCTGTTGTATACAATACGCCATTTTAGTCTTAGAACAAGTTGTTTACGCTTTACAAATATACGGTCGCGCAAGTAAGCCGTCGGTCTAGATTTATACCTACATACATAACTTTATCTGCTTGCGGGAGTGGACAGTTGTTTATATAGATTGGAGAACATGTGCCTCTCCTAAGAGTGAAAGTAACTTTCACAGATTTTTGTGCGTTCACCCCAATTCACTATGTATCTAGCCACTGGCTTAAGGAGGTTAGGTAAGCTTCCAAGTTACTGGATGCTTGCACTAGATACTCATTTTTTGCCATGATTTAGGGAAATTTTTCACAGGTTGATAGAACTGTCCTTAATTGTGATGATACAATTTTAGTGCGATCTGTCAACCAGTGTGTTTATAGCCATTGTTTAAGTCAGTCGACCTCAGTAGTGCTTGGCGATTTTTTATAATTAGTGAAAATATTGATCAACGTATTTGTGCTAAATTTTGTTTTAAAACATTTCCAATGCACCGTGTATGTGATAAGGTTGCAAAAGACTTTTGGTGAATCTGCGTTGTCAAAAACGCGCGCTTGCAAGTGGTATAAAGCGTTCGAGGATGGCAGGGAGACCGTCCACGACATACCACGTTCTAGACGTGTTTCAACGAATGTGACCGTTGATAAAGTTGATAAAGTGAAGGAAATCTTTGCGGAAAGTAACCATGTGAACTTGAGCGAGTTCGGTCATGTATTAGAGATGTCAAATGAGAGCGCACTTTTAATTATGATATGCAACGCATTGCTGCAAGCTTTTTTTCTATATGCTTCCAAATAGTTATTGGGAGCAGGTAGCTGCAGATATTATGTGTTGAGTCAATTCGGATTCTATTTTCATGGATGAGACCTGGGTATATGTGTACGACACACTTACGAGCCAGCAATCATCCAAATGACCACCGGAAGGCATGCCAAAGCTTTAGTATAAAAAATCGACTATCACTAATGAGGTCGAATGACTCAAAATTGGCGTCATAATTAAGAACATAATTAAGAACCTGGGACAATTATTTTACTACCCGAAAGATTTAAATTAATATAATCCTTTATACTTCTTGACGGTATGTATGCCTACTTAGCTGGCCTTCGGTATTTATCTTGTATAAAAAAACAACTAAAGATCCCTCTCCTGACATATTTAGAAACTTGATGAAGTCTCACACTAAGTAACAATATATATTCCATTTGTAACACATTTAATGGTTCTTAATTAATATTTGCAGTAAATATTTACATCTTAGAGCCATAATCTCTAACTAAAAACTTTTCGTAGTGTACTTAAATTTATTCAAATGGAGGAACAGGGGCGTCATTTTTGTACACCCTCTCCTGCAATATTCTTCCGCTCTTCTTGCTCCCGCTATGTCTATTATGTAGTGTGCTAATAAACTTAATTTGTAGCAAGCAGTTCGGCAAATGTAAGTCAATCATGGATGTGGCACGTCTGCTTTGCCAAGATACGCGTTGCACTCGAAGCTAAATTACAATGCGATCGAAGTGTGTTCTTTGGTAGGTTCAATAGATTGTATACAATGGCGATGTAAGTCTATCTATGGGCACCACATTTAGTTTGGCTGCTTTGTTTTGTACTTGTTCGGTACGATTTCGTATTCAAATCGATTAATTTTGTCATTGTGGGGTTTTGAGTACATCACACGTGCTTGCTCCGATTGCGTTATCTGAACATGCATCTGCAAAGTGTGCTGTACAAGTATTTTGCTTATTAAATTTATGTGTTGCTTGAGGCACGAATTTGAAGATTGTTTGGCACATTACTTAATTCGGGCTACTTTTTTTGTTTATTCATTTACAAATTTGCTGTTCAAGGTAACGTGAAATTATTTCAAGTCGACTAAATTATTATAACTCGGTCTTGGCCGATAATCTGAAATTGCTTTTGTATTTTTCTTCCCTTATTTTTCTTAGTTGAATCAAATGGTGTTGCGGGGACGAAATATTCAAATATAGTAAGTACTGCTCTTTTAAATCTCGAATGTCTTTTGGCACATTGAATACTTTGAATCTTTGTGTTTATACCCTACACACAATTGTATATGAAGTGGTATATAGGTATATAGGTATATGGTAAACTTACTGCATTTATGTAACATGATGCACAAAGTATCAAAGCTAACACAAATATAAAAGATTTATTTAAAAGAGTAACAAATAATCGATATAATATCAACTTGAAATTGTTTGCCATAATACAAAAAGTTCTTTTAAAGGTTATTTCAATTGAATGACAATGTGTTCAACACATTGCAGGAGGCTTTGGATATTCCATAAAGTATACATATGTGACCAACGCGATGTGGCTTGTTGTTCTAGCCATTTCCGCAAGTCTGTCTGTGTGTACGTATATTCCCGATTCCCACAATATTTGGATTGTTTTGTGAAATTTTTATAAGCAGTGGCAACACCCTAGTTAGAATGACCCACTAGAAGGCACAGCTCCCAAACAAAAATAATAATTTTTATTTTTTTATAGCAGTGACTTGCTGTACCCTGTACGCTTTGCTGCGAGCAGTAAACATTTTTTTCATTACACAACATGTTCTACTCGACTCTAAGCACTTCTCTACTTCTTCGAGCAATATTCAAAACAGAAAAATCAAACAGCTTTTTTATCTTCTAAACAATTAAACTTTATTCTACTTTCTTTACTTGATTACTTCATCCGATTCCATTAACATGTATACCAAATTTCATCCGTATATCTCAAATGGATGCAAAGATATGTTGAATTTTCTTTATCGCTTGTATGGGCCGGCGGGGGATAGGCCCCACCGACTTTGACCAAACTTCACTCGAACACTCTCCTGAATGAACTGAAGTTCGCCTTTGAATTTCAGCTCAATCGGTTGGATGGTTAGGCTTCCTATAAGGAACATACCTATATAGATAGATAGATAGATAGAAAGACAAGCGCCGTATACAGCTCAACTGTTCAGCATTTCTTAATTAAAGCATTAGTAAATTTGACGATTATTTGAGCTTACTTACTTAAATGGCCGTCAAAACTATAGGGGAGGACTATAGAGGCGCGCCAGCCTCCACAGTCCTGTGCCCGCTGGGGCCAGTATTTTTGCATGCCAAGTACGGAGAGATCTCTCCATACCTGGTCATTCCAACGCGTGCCCGGTCGTCCTCTATTTCGGCATACTCCAATCAAGTTTTGGCCCCCCATGTAAACCATGTATGCTGCAGCTCTTTCATCCATTCGAATGAGGTGCCCAGCCCAGTGCAGCCGCTGGAATTTTATGCGCTGGACTATGTCAACCTCATAGAATAGCTCGTACAGCTCGCGGTTCATACGGGACCAAAACTGGTTGCCGACTGTAATAGGACCAAAGATCCTGCTAAGAATCTTCCTCTCGAAGACTTCCAACGCTGTTTCATCTGAAGTAGTTGAGCGCTATATCGATTTTTAAGCTGATATTGGCTTAACTAAGTTTTTGAATCAAAATGACATAGGTGGGTGGTGGCTTTCTAAGAGGCTACCCATTGCATTGTGTACATATTCTATTGACATCGGATGCAAATTATTTAGATAAGTAGAAGTGGGTAAAAATTTTATAAAAGTATTGCGTTAGCTGCAAGCTAATAAGTTATTAAAAGACTGATAAAGTAATGTCTCTTAATCTATCAATATATGCTGAAGATTATACATTACTAATGAAACAATAGAACTTAACTATGTATTTGTTATTTTTTTTTTTGTAGAATTTGCAAAATCGTTTTTTTGCATGTGCAGAATGCATTACGTTCCTGTCGAATATCCTGACGACTGATATTAAATGCTCTTCAACACTTTCAAACTTTCACACAGATACTCACGCACATTCGCAACAGCTAATTTAAGCGTTCATTCATTTCACCCACTCATGTATTGAGAGAATGGAATAGAATGCTTCTGTTATACTGCAGGAGAGCTTTGCGTTGAGTTAAGCGTAGAAGTAAAAGTATTTCTACTAAATATTCTACTCGAGCGCATCAGGAGCCTTCTTTTATTATCCTTTTGCTAAGCTTTACCTACTATCTCATATATACACATACATACACATAAAAACGAATGAAAATAGTTGTATCTGTGTTAGCGATGTAGTTGCTGCTGTTGTGCGAATGCTGCCGGTGCTTATCACTTTTAGCATATCGCCAAGAGAAATGAATAGCTTGGCACATTCTCTCTCTGATAAGCAGTACAAAAGTAACAACAACAACAGCAGTACTAACTCATTGCTAGAATAGAAAACAACAACAAGGCCATCTATATCTAGTGAAAATGGCGTAGTTTAGCTTAATAGTGGGCGTTGCTACCTTCGCTCAACTGTGCCATGTTTAGCAAATAGTTCCGAATTCCGTATTTCGAATTTTTCTACAAACTGTTTTTGCTTATCATATGAATCCTTCGTTGAAATTCCGTTGAGAATTTCAGTTTTCAAAAAAAAAAAAAAAAAACTGTGTTTGGCTTATTTCAGGCGATGAATAGGTAGTCCATTGAATAGCATGTTCTTGAAAAAAATCATACTAAACGACTTAAATTAATTAAGTTCGTCATTGCGTTTACTACAGGAGTCAATCATGCGAAGTTATTAAAGTTTACGAAATGCATTCTGACAATTTAAGACCTGAGCAACTAAATTTAAAACAGAAAATATTACAAACAATATACGAGGTTTGTTAAAAAAAAATGAGAACTTTAAATTTTTTTTTATATGTTGACAAGATCAGCTTTCTTGAATTTTTAAGAGAAGGTATTAAATTTTGTGTGGAACCGATGAAAATGTTGAAGCAGGGTAGAAAATTATTATGAAGAATCGTCGAAATAGAGAAGCCCGTGCCATTAAATGTCAAAACCAAACTAAAAATACAAAGTTTTAAATGGTAACGTTTTTAAACACAACAACTTAAAAAAGGGTTTCCTGGTCGCTTATACCAAATGGAGGACACTGAATGAAATTGTTTTAAAGTTTCATCGAATATTCAAAATCTTTGAGTTTGCAAATTTTTGATCAAATTTCCAAAGAATATACCTTTAACAGCTACGCATCGTGAAATGTGATCTTGAAATAAATAATGTTCTGGCAAACAAATAAAATGGTAATATTATCTCACTTTGCTTAACTTTGATTTAAAGCATCTACTACACCTTGAATAATCGGGGTATTATAGAAAACGATTCCGTTTTAGATAGCTTTTAATGGACCGCGTTATAAGGCTGTGTTAATTTCTAATTTAAAACGAGGCCTGACTGCAAAACTTATTGGCCTAAGCATCTAAACATATTTTATTTCTAGCATTATCTTCTGTTAGCGCAATACATTTAGTTCAAAGATCCAGCATCGCAGCTCATTAATATCATTCGACCCAGAAAAATGGTTCTTTATTAAAAGCCGAACTATTTTTCCGGCTTGGAACTATAAATTATTTACAGAGGCCAAATCTAGAGATTTTGGTGGATAGATTAAAATGTTGTCATTTCATGTACACCGGTGCCTTGAAAGAACACTTGTTCTCGCTTTACTGTGTTACATCTCAAAAATCATAAAATCTAAATCCGCAGTGATAACGGCTTGGAAATTGCGGTTATTGTCAACTGAAAGCCTTTTTCGATATGAAACATTTGGAATAAGTAATTAATCACAAGTTAGTTAGTTGGAATGTGTTGGACTTGAACCATTGATCATAGAGATGTTGACATTGTTTATTCATCAACAACGCTAGACAGTTGAGGTATTGACGCCTATTATTATTTTTAATTTTGTTTATTGTTAAACCTGATTGTTTTTATTATTGTTAAACTTGATTGGAAATAGGATATAGTCCTACTAAATTATAAGTGCGTAAGTTTGTGAGGATGTTTGGATAAATGGATCTTACTCTCTTACGCCTAAACCGCTTAACCAATTGGTATGCATTTTGGTATAGAGATAGGTTAAACGTTGGAAAATAACATGGGCTACTTTTTGTCAAAATCGAAAAGGGGCGTTGCCCCTCCCCCTGTAAGCGATAACAAAAATTTCTCATACCTTTGCACCAATTTGATACACATGGTAATGGGATAGGAAGAAGTAAGAACCATTAGACAAGTATAACAAGTGTGGATATATTATGCGCGGCCGAAGAAGAAGGTTAAGTTAGTGTAGTATAAATTTCAAAATAAATGTATAATGTGCTGTTCTAGTAGCCACATCGTTTTCATTTTGACTAGTATATTTTTTCTTGTTATGAAAACTTTCCAGACTCACTTTACTGACAGACGGGGCGTCGAAGAACTTCGCTCTTATCGGCGTGTCGAAAGCGGCCTTGTAATCGACAAATAGGTGGTGAGTGTCTTTGTTGAACTCACGGGTCTTTTCCAAGATTTGGCGTAATGTGAATATTTGGTCACTGGTCGACCTTTTTGGTCTGAAGCCACACTGATATCGTCCTATCAGTGAGTCGGTATATGGCTTCAACCTATTGAACAATACGCCCGACAGAGTCTTATATCCAATTCCGCGGTAGTTGGCGCAAACAGCGGGGTCTCCTTTCTTAAAGATAGGACAGAGAACACTGAGATTCCAGTTATTGGGCATGCGTCCATCGGACCATATCTTGCTTAAAAGTTGGTGCATACTCCTAACCAACTCTTTGCCACCGGTCTTAAATTACTCAGCTGGCAGCCCATCAGAGCCTGTCGCTTTGTTATTTTTCAGCTTTTTAATAACTGAATCGACCTCGTTATAGTCCGGTGGCTCTACAATAGTGCCATCATTAACTGGTGGTTCCGGTGTCATTTCTCTTTCGGCGGTATTGTGCGCTTCATCGCCTCCGAGTAGGTTGGAGAAATGACTCCTCCATAATCTCAGCGATTCCTATTCATCCGTTACCAGATTTCCATTCTCATCCTTACAGAAAGTTACTCCGGGCTTTAAACCTTCAGTCAGACGCTTGACCTTTTGGTAGAATTTTCGAGCTTCATTTCTGTTACGTAACATCTCAACATCCTCAAACTCCCGCCTTTCTTGCTCCTTTTTCTTGCGTCTGAAAAGGCGTTTCTCCTCTCTCCGTTTCTTTGCTATCGCTCTCTAACAGCTCGCGTTGCTCCCGACTGCAGAGTTCGCTGATAGGAAGCGTTCTTCTCTGCAGTAGCATTGCGACACTCCTCGTCGTATCAAGAATTCTTCACAGGTTTTGTATAACCAATGACATCCTTGGCAGCCCTATCCATAGAGCGGGTGATATGTGTCCACTGCTCACATATATCTCGAGAAGACGGAGAGGTTTCCCGGAGCAGTCGGGAGAGTGTGTTTGAGAAGGCTGGGGCGGTCTGTTCTGATTGCAGCTTGCCGACGTCTAGCTTTCGTTGCATGTTAGAACGTGCGGTGTGCACTACGCTGAGCCTAGTGTGTAGCTTGGCTGCGACAAGATAGTGGTTCGAAATGATTTATCTCAATATTAAAAGTGGAAAATTATTTTATAGATGGATTATAGCACCTATTGGAGAGTAATGTCATTGAATTCTAGGAAGAAACACAATGAAGAAAAATCAGCTTCAAAAGACAAACCAATGTAGCTACGTCCACCTTTTTGTCCACGATTTGATTAAGATAATCAGCCAAAAAAATGTTCTAAAAAGTTTTCAACGTTTTTAAGCCACTGTACTCTATGCGTGTTTTTTTTTGTAGTTGTATGTGTTCGTTAACAAGAATCCTTTCCCGATTCCTGATAAGTACCCACCTACAATTTATAGTTCGCACGTATGTGTGTATAAGTTACTAAAAGGGTGGCAGTTTATCTACACGTCGGATATGTGGGTGATCAAGTTGTGTGTGTGTGTGTGAGTGCGGCACATTGATAACGCGACAATGGCAAAGTGAAAATTTTCAACTATGAATCGTCATCATCGTCGCCGTAGTCGTCGTCATCGTTGGCAACCGCCATTGCTGTCGACGTCGCAGTCACCGTGTTGGAAAAATGCGCAAATGAAAAGCAGGCATAACTCCCAGACCCAGGCCAGTGGGGCAACCCAATCGCACCGATTCTATTGGCAACAATATACTCTACCAACTATTTTACGCCCGTAAAGGGGACACGCGGCGACCCACCTTGCTGTTTGTGTACTCTGGCTATAACAGAGAATCGCAGGAGATACTTGTATAACCCCTTCTTTCCGATTGCATTCATCGCTTATCTCTCGCCAACTGACTGACTGAATGCCTCCCTCTACCCCTGCTCCTTCTGCTCTATCTTTCTTGTCACCGTCGCCCACTGTTCGTTGACAACAGCCAGCCACACCCCGAATTCCTCACTAGACCACGCTCACCGCCTGTACAGTGTACACTCCATTTAAAATCTTTTTGCTTATCGCGCCACGCCTGATTGATGGCCATAGATAAGCGTTTTGCGCCAGTCGAGCGCACTTTTACTCGGTCGCTCGCACACACACACACTCTATCTTTTTCTCGTTTGCACACAAACATACACACACAGACACACTATCGCCCGAATCGTCCTGGTTTCATGCATTCATTCATTCAGTCAGTCGTTTATTTCGTCCTTGCTGCTGTTGCTGAGCTATGCTGAGCTCAGTGTCGTAGCGTGCCGTGCTCTGCGCTGCTCTGTATCGTCACCGTGCCTCGTCCTCGTCAGTTTGCCCACTTCACCACGTTCCTGCGTCACTCTCCACGTACTGCATTGTTTGGTCCCATTAGCGCGGGTGTTATCAGCTTCGGCGAGTTGATTCCTTTTGCTGGCTTTTGTTGCTCGCTGCCCCGCTCCGCTCCGCTGCCACACCGAGCGCCATCACTTTGCTGAAAATGGTTGAGTGAGAGTTTGCGATAAGAATGTAAAATATAAAATATAGCACTCGCTCTGAGGAATGTCCTTTTTGTGGCTTGTAGATACATATTGTAGTAGTTGTGCTCTGCGCTGCTGTAGTTGTGCGATTGTGTCTCTGCTGCCCTGCCGCAACCATAGCCGTCGCCGTCGCCTATGCTATTTTGTTTTGTATGCGTGAGAGAATGAGTGAGTTTGTTGGTATTTTGTCAATTTAATGGTTACACTGAAACAAATCGTCTGCAAAAAAAAAAAAAGAAGACAAAAGTTTTTCATTGAACAATTTTTTAATTCATATTTCGTTGTCTTCTTTGTGAGCTGTCAGATGATCTGCTGATCCTCGTAGCTTATTATTGGAATATATTTTGAATATTTGTGGTTTCAACTATTTTAAACATCACCTCTTTCCTCCTTTCCGCCCACCAAAACATACTCACTCCTTGGTTATCTCGTTGGTATCGCTGTGTCAGTTTGTCTTCTTGCACTTTGTCATTTTGCTTGGCGGCGCATTTATCAGCGGTATGCATAAGGAGGATAAGAATTTATGTGCGCCCGAAACTGCAGAATTGTTCTTTTTGCTTACGAATATTCATTTTCATTTCTCTTTATTTGTTGCTGTGGGTTTTTATTGCTTTTACTAAGCTTCACGTCGTGTATTGCGCAAGGATTCATTGTTCAATTATAAACAGAAAGGAGTAAATGGCATGGTTTTCGCTATTGTCCTTATGCGAATAAAGAATATTTTATTGAATTTCAATAGACCCATAGTTTTAATACGAGGGCTGCTATTTATGTTTTCATGTTACAAGGAGCCACAATAAAAAAATTTACCGAAAATTTACATTTTCTGATAATAGTGACATTGCTGAATAGGATTCTGAACTCATATTTTTAAATAATCTAAATATAACGGAGAGCTTTTGTTTTTTTTAAACTTATACTAAAACTAGCACAATACAGATTTCCCGGCCAGAATGACGAAAAATGCGACAAATTTCAAATATAAAAGTATATGGTACTTTAGTATGTTGATTTACAGCTTATCACCATTTTAGACTCCAATAATGTAAAATCTAGCTTAAAATAGAAGTTTTGCCATCATAACGAGATCATAAGAGTCTATTTTCAAAAAAAAATATGTCCTCGATATTAGATTGGCACTCTATTTTTAGGCCCTGTACCGAAGGTACAAGAGCCTATTGGTTTTGTGCAAATGTATGTAACAGGAAGAACTAATTGTCGGAGACCCCCCAAAGTTACCCCCATTATGGTCAGGAGTGATAGAGGAGTCGATATAGCCATGTCCGTCTGTCCGTCCGTCCGTCCGTCTGTGTGAACGAAAGGATCTCGGAAACGGTAATAGATAGAGACTTCGTGTTTTTTGCATTCGACTAGGACTGCTCCGGAATTTCACAAGTTTATTTTAAAATTTTGCCTTTCAATTTATAAAATTTGTATTTCCAAACTAAAGTTTCCTTACCTAAATTTATTTCTGGCAATATTTATGAACGCATAATGTCAGCACCATTAATTAATATTTTATGTAAGGTTGGCGTGATGGGATACCATGGGATTCGTACATAGTTGCTTACTTCTTTTAAATGATATTGATAGTGAACAGCAGTCCGGATACTATAAGTCGACGAAAATAAAGTTTCTGCTGAATTTGAAATTTCGACATAGGAATTTTGACAAAGAGGAATGAATATATTTGATAAGAACTTCACCACTAAATGGTCCGACAAGAAATCTATGTATTTATATATGGATGCATCCGTGATTTACAGGGGACCGGTCTAGGCATTGTATGCCCATAATAAAGCCTTGGGTAAATACACTACTATCTTTCTCGGGAAAATGTGTGCCAAAATAAAATGTACATACATAGTTCAATGCAGGTATTAGGCTGTCATAATTATGATATTGCGATACTATCAATTGCTGTTGAAAGCACTCAACTTAAGCTTCGTTAATTCCACATTCTGCTTAAAGTATAAGCGATTCTAGAAGAACTCTTTAAACGCAAAATAGTTTCTCTACTGTGGGCAATGGCAATGGAAAGCACACTATAACTGTTGTATGTGGAAGCATATATTTCAAATATACATTACTAGGCCATAAGACAAGGTCTAAAATATGGGGTTTATAACTTAAACTCATGCTCCAATTAGGTTCGAATCATTTAAGAGTCCTAACAGGATTGTGAACAGGCTACTCTCTATTGAAGAAACAAATATGTATATGCAATGGCTTTACATGACTCTCCTAAATGCAGATTCTATGGCCATGAGTAAAAGACCCTTCATCACTTTCTCGCAGAATATATTGCGAGTTTGCATTAATTCGTGCGTTTTTTTCTTTTTCGAAAATTAAGGCTTTATTGTGATAAAATGGTTATACATTCAATGTTCAAAATATTGTCCATTGGAAGCTACAACGTTTCTGGAAGTTTGTGGTTTCCATTCCAAAAGAAAAAAAAGAAAGGGCCATGTCTGGGATATAAGTCAGATGAGGTAGAACTTCACTTTTTAACTGGTCCAGCAACATGGCCGAGCGTTGTCATGATGGAAAATTATGGATTCGTATCTGGTCGTTTTTCCGCGATCGCTCTCTTTAAACGCATCAATTGTGTTCGGTAGAGGTCCCCTTTGATCGTCTGACCCGATTTTAAGAGCTCATAGTACAACACACCCTTGTGATCGCACCAAATACAGGGAATTACCTTGGCGCTATGGATATTCGACTTTCCCGTGGATATGGTTGGTTGACCGGGCTTCACATACGATACAAGGTTATCGTAATGAATCCTCTAGGTTTCATTTCATAAGGCCCCCAATTTCCAAGCTTTCTTTTTGCGTTTGGCACGCATCTCCATCGAGCCATGCTGTCCGAGTTGTTCTTCGTCTTTAAAGTCAAAATTGCCATTTTTAAACCGTGCTTATCACTTCTGTCACTTTCGTTCAGCTTGAGCATGGTCACCATAAACTTTCACTCAAATTCGATGACTTTCGGTAGCTCGTTTCTTCATGTTATAGTAATGAAGAAGAACTCCTCGTAAAAACACTTTATGTGGCACAAAGTTCGATATTTTTAAATTAATAGAAAAAATTGTTGTTAACGCTTTAACCAAATGAGATATACTAAAAAATACCCGCAATGACAGTAGCTTCCAAATGAATATAGTCACGGATGAATACGACGCGAAGAAGTACTAGTAACGCCCTCTCTTAGAAAACCGCATGAATTAGTGCATACACCCAATAACTATAAGACATTAAATGATCTGGAGCCACGTCTTTACTAAATATCAATAAAAAAAAGTTGAATTCTACAAAAAAAAAACAACTACGATTTATACAACATATGACGAGCAATAGAAAGTTTTTGGTAGTTGGCTAACAAATTTCTTTAACTAATAATAATTATAGTCGTGCATAACAAATCTGAGATAGGTCACTCGCAATTCTCTAAGGTACTTCAGGATCAATATCCAGAGCGCCCACTGGAGCAATCTAGAAATCATGGTTCTTGGGCAGCCCATCGTGATAATATATATATTTGTTGTGTTGCTCTTGGTGGTTCTTGGATACTGGCGCAGACTGGTGGGGGAGGGTCGTCTGTGTCTAAATCATTCGCAAGAAAAACAAAATATAAATAAATAAAACTCACGTTTTGTAATATTTAAATAAATAACTGTACTTGGCGCTAAATTCAAAAATCGGAGTAAGCACTACCTTACTCCGCTATCCTTTTGGAGTTAGTTAGCGAGTCGATTAGCAAGATGAGTAGCAAAGTTAGAGCGGTTTCGTAAATATGGTTACACACCACAAATTTAAATTTGGCGCCAATAATATGAATAATAGAAAATTCAGGTAAGTTTATGCAGGATTCATGTCTTCGGCCTCAAATGCCTGCAATATGTGCATAAGTTATGTCGCGAGCATTGCTTCGTGGTCTTCAACCCCCTTCCCCAAATTTATTTTTCAAATTATCTTACCAACTTATGAAATAAAGCTGATCAAAACCAATGCCCTTCTAAAAGTAAGGCATAAATTAAAGCAATGTCAAAGAGAACTGATTTTATTAATGTCGTACTTTAAGACAATGTAGTAAAGATTCTTTTAATAAAAATATTGAAATTACTGAAAATATTGCTCGGAAACAGTCCGTTTTTTACTTGGAACTATAATTGAGAAATTCAAATTATCAAGACCAAGAGAATTCAAATCCACCGAGTAGTGAAAACTGACCATTTTAACAAATTCCCTTCGGAACCCAAAGGCAGAACAGAAGAAAAAGCAGTGAAACTATATTAAAAAAGTTTTTTTCTACATTAACTAATAAAAATGGTGATAAAATCACGCAATGAGGTAGACATCCACACGGACCTTCAAACTTCATATCCCATGGAGCTGCGAAATGAACGCAATTTGTATTTTACCAAAATTGTTATTGTACTTGAATCAACCAAAAACATTATTTTTATTCCGATGTGAGCAACGCACTCCGAGCTGGTGTGTGTCGCTTTAAGTGGCGAAATGATTTTATTATGTTGCAGATAGACATCAATGAGACGGAGGCAACAAGGACAATATTCCGCATGTCCACTCGTGTGTCCTTTCCTGCTTCGAATAAAGAGAGTCCTTTTTGTACACAAACAAATCAACTGTTGCTTTTGTTTCATTTTATGGTGTAGAAAAAATAACTTTAATCAGTGTTTATACCCTGCATATACATTTTAATATAACAAATGTAACTTTGTGATTGAGGAGTTGAAAGCCTCATAAAAACATGAATTAAATAAACATACTCGCGCAATATACTCTCATCCTAGTAGTCACCTACACTTCGAAATAGTTTTACTAGCTTTATTCTAAACAAGCTACAGTAGTATACTGGCTATATTTATATCACCTATATCACAAAGGTTCCAAGTTTGAAAACCTACTAGGACTAGGTTCAAACAGTCACTGTGAAAAATAACAAATACCAAAAACTGCTATTATCTCTAATAAGACGAGTAAGCAAAATATTATTAGAAAATGCTATCCTTTAACAGAACATTTAGTTTGAAGTGTAGACATTTTTGGATACTTAGGAAGTTACTTTTTTATGTACCCATTAAATAATCACAATCAAGTGGCTTCTTTTATACGTGAAGTGTGTTGAAAGATTAATAATTTTGTTTAATTTTAGAACAAGTTTCATGACGTTACGCTTGAAGCGGAGTTATTTAGTTCTGTTTTAAAATCGGTAAAACTTTTATCGAAACATTTCATTTGATGACAGAAGTTTATGGTGAGATATGTTTATTCATACCAGAGTATATGAGTGCTGTGCTTAATGGCGATCTTTATAAATTCATTTATCTAGTCTGACCAAAATGTTTACACTTTCTTTTGGACGTCAGAACTTTTCTTAAAACATCATTTTTCATGAAGCTTCAGGACTGATTACGGTTTGGAAAGTGCAACTTTATACAAAAAAAAAAAAAACTTAAAACTTGTTTTTTTTATTGAGAGCTTAACCCTATTTAAAAAAATATTTAAGGAAATCTTGTTCAGGACAGGATTAATGAATTTTTCAAGATCGTCACAAAGTAGAGAAATGAATGAACAACATTGCTAATTCTCAAAATATTAATATTATTTTGTCCAAAAGTTGAATACTTATAAATATAATCTTATTTCAACACAAAACATAAAAAAGAAAATACCAAAATTGATCAACATGTATGGATATTTGAAAATCTCTGAGAAACAGTCAGTCCCATGAATGGGGTAATAAAGTTAATCATTAATGTAAATAAATACTTCACGAGGTCGCTGACGCTTCCTATACAATACATTTTTACTTTCAATTGCGAACCATAAAACTTATAGAAAGTTCGAAAAAATCATTTTTTTAAGTTGACGAAAAATAAATGGAGGCACTAGTTAAAAAACGATTTTTTTTTATTTAATTTAATTTAAACGGTTTGTCTAAAATTTTCCTCAATTTTCCAATGGATCTTACCATGTATACCACATTTCATGCCTATACAACACAGTTTTGACGAATTTTGTTTATCATTTATATGCTCCGATTTAAACCAAACTTGACAGGTTTTATTTCCAGGCCTAACTGAAGTATGTCTGTCAGTTTCTAATGGACGGCTTGGCTTCCTTTGTACAAAGATATATGTTTATATAATTAACATACAATATTCATTTTTATATACATATATACAAGTAGATATAAAAGCCAATGAAACAACTTGTGACTCATTCGCTGCTTCACTTGAGTCACTCAAACTGAAGCACTTGCAAGCGATTTGAATATCAGAAAATGCTTATCAGCACATTTCCTACCTTGCAACATGTGATATACTTCCCGCTAAACTGAACTCAACCTGGGTCTACTATACACTTGAAGCGCACTCAATCGAGTAAGGTGACAGAGAAGACTGAGCAAATTATTATTCATATGTAGTTGCAAGGCCTGATTCAAATATTCTAATCGCGTTTCACTTAATCATGGGGGTTGAAATGAAATTCCTTAGCTGTCTACGAATATTATATATTAAATAATCCTTCCTAGATGTTGCTTATCACATCATGGAATGGATAAGCAATATCCTAACCAGGTCGTCCATACCGTATATACAAACTATACACCAAATTGTTTATCCAAAATAGAAGCAATAGGGAAATAATATCCATTCTTAAAGTGAAAAACTGCAAGAATTACCAGTGGATTTAGTTCTCGAATTCGTGGATCTGTTCAAATAATTCAAAACTTTTCCAATTATTTTCAGATTTTTAATATAGTAAAGAATGTGCTGCACTAACTCAATAAATATTGGTAAAAGGCTTTACGTACGGTTAAATCTGTCCGTATCCTTTGCTCCAAATCCATTACACACAGCCTCACCTGAGCGTTACTATATGAAGGTCTTGATTGTGGTCGTATGGGTGCCGTACCTTAGCTTCCTATTTATCTTTGCTTTTCAGCAACGTGAAAAGTATTTAGGTTTAGGTTCTATTTTAACCTATTCTGCTTTGTTGATAGATAGGTCATTGGATATTGCGTCTTTAGAAATGGAAACAGTTTAGTGACTTTTAAATCAGCCCTTGTTCTATGATTGTAGATAGAAAAGAATGTGTGACTATTGTGCGCTATAAAATATTTTTTATTGCATCTTCCTTTCATGATGGCGCTTCCGGTTGCGATAAGGTGGCATTTGAAGGCAGCACTTGGCGACAAACGTCGGTGAAAAGGCATCAGAGGCGCTGGCATGTTATCCACTTGATCAGCAACAGAACTGCTGACAGTAGCGGAGAGTGACTGACTCGACTGGAAACAGAACAGTGCAGAGTGGAGTGGAGCAGAAGCAGCAGTCAGAGTGAAGTGAAGTGGTGAGCCCGATTGTAAAAAAGGATGCTCTGCACATGCATGTGTGTGTTTGTACTTGTGCAATATGGCTCACATTCAGGCAGAAGACATTTTTGCTATATGTACAACCATATCATATATCGGACTCTGAACCGGCATAACATGCTCAGCGCAACTCGACGTCATCAACGCGACATCGACAGGCGCTCATCAAGCTGACCCGCCAACGAAATATCATCATTGACAGCGACGACGCAAATAAAACAATTCGTTCTGTTGTCCTCCGCTGTGTCTTTTTGTTCGCATGGAAATTTTTGAAGAGTCGCATTGTCACAAACAATGTAAAAGTGAGTGCAAAGAGGTGCCAGGCAAGGCGGAACTTTGTCGCATTAGCCAAACCGAGCCGCACCCGCTACCTACCTAACTCATTTCTCGGCCCAATAAGTTTGTCGCGCCGTCGTCTGGTCTGTGTAAGGTAATAAACTAATTAACCTGTCCGCCCGTCTGTCCAGTCACACATCTCGGTTTGACTCAGCCGCTGAGCCGCTCAGTCATCAGACATTTATTGTTTTACAATTCAACCGTCCATCCATCGATCGTTCGCTTACTCACTAGCGGTCTCGGCTTCCCGTTTCTCCGTCAGCTGAGCCCACTTTGCGCAATTTGCATTCGTTTTGGGCTGTTAAATCTCAATATCGGTTATAGGATCACTGACACTCAAGTGGCTGACTGTCTGACTCTTGGGCTCGTATTTTATCGAGGCGTATCTTTTAGTGGGTTTTTGTTTTGATTTCAGTTTCGGTTTCAAAAATATATCTCTCAACTCTGTTGTTGTCGCCGATGTGTTTTTACGACGTCAACTTGACGCCGTACTAATTGATGCGATAAGCCAAGTTTATCACTCACTAGCTCGGCTGGCTCTGACTTTGTCTTCCTGTAATACCGCCCGCATTATTTTTGTCGATTGATATCATATTTAAAACAGCCACTGATAAAAATTTATAATTTTAAAAGGCAGTCTGTTAAATTGTTTCTCTTTTTTTATTTTATTTTATTTCGTGTTATCTGATGTGACTTTCTATTGTGGCATTGGATATTCACTGTCTTTAGTAAAAAAATCCTCTTGACGAGGAAATTCCAAAGTTACGAAAGACTATTTACATCTCAAAAAACTTCTGATATCATTTCCCTGAAGATATGTTTTGGTATTACTTTTGATTAACTTTTTTTCTGGGATACGTATGACATATCTTATTGTGTATGCATCATGATGCGAAATAGTTTTGGATGTTCTGGAAGACGTATCGAACTAGCTATATCCTTATGTTCCATGTCTGATGATGGAAATAACTCTTATTCATCGCGATATGGCTACTAGGAACCACAGCGCCTATGCAAAATTAATAGAACCAATTGAATAAAAGACATAAATTTGTTTTTCAATTCAATTATGTTAAGGTTAAGTTTTAACAATTAAATTTTATATTGGACAAAAAAATGTATTTTACTAAAAATTTTCGCATATGGTTTCTAAGAGTCCTAAGCACTTTTGATTACTAACAAAAATATAATCCAATGAAAACCTTCCCTTGAAATTTCCAAACTTTTTTTTAGTATTGCCTGATTTTGCCTATTGACATTAGTGTATGTCCACTTCCCGAAATAAAAATAGTGTCCTTCGTAGCATTTTTGTATTAAACTTTTCGTGAAGAACATTAAATACGTTGATCAACATTTTTAAAGGGTATTTCATATAGACGACTGGTACTTTGCTTTTAAATACAGCGAAAAAGAATACGAATTTCTCTAAATTTTGTAATTGCGTTTGAAAAGTTATAGAACAAAATTGAAAGTAATTTTCCTCGTTTTAATTTAAAGATTAGTAAATTTTAGGGACTACCAAAGTCCAATTAATAATCGAAATTTGTACATCCTGTAACCCAAGAGTAAAAAAATATATTATGCATGTGCAATTGCATGTAACAGGCTGGAGGAGGCGAGTTGATATTGACATGTCCGTCTGCCCATATATTTGAATGTCCGTATTACCAACGAGAACTATACGAGATAGAGCCTTCTAGTTTTGATATTAAGATTTTCCTACCTTGTATTCAATGTGCGTGTCAACCCGCCCTATCCAAGGGCGAATGGCACAAACCATATAAACCTACAATTTTCAGAGTTTTTGTATAAACAATTTAAATATTCAACATGGGTCCTTATAAGACTACTAAAAGAGGTAGCCTCTATGCAAATCAGACCCAATTTTCTAGAGTTTTGTATGAAAAAAAATGTAAGCTTAGAAAAATGAAGTTTTCCATGTTTTCCGTCAACCCTAAAACCATCCTACTAATATTATAAATGTGAAAGTTTGTGTGGATGTATGGATGTTCCTCTCTTACGGCTAAACCGCTCAACCAGTTCGTCTGAATTTTGGAATAGAGATAGATGAAAAAGAACATAGGCTACGAGGAGTCAACCTGTTAAGTTTGGACAAAATCGGAGGGGGCGTTGCCCGACTATAACCGCGATATTAAATCTGTCCTCCTTCCTGGTTTTTTGTAAACAAAATGTTTTTCTTACAAGAAAAATAGCCTAGTTTAGCTTAAAATGACATATTTGTTGTATCTATCACTTATCCCAATAAATTATATCTCACGCATCCAGAAATAATATATATTCTATTCAAATTTAAGCTACAATGGGGTACAGCACAATCGCGCCTGCAGCGTTCTTTCTTATTATTTGTTGAGTGGTTATCAATCGTTCGAAAAATAGTAACGTTCTCTGCCAAAAATTGGCGCGTTTGTCAACAATTTCATTCTTGAAGGCCAGCAGCGAACAACCTACAGATGCAAATACTGATTCAAATTTCGATGCAGGCGATGCCGGCGTCGCGATAATTACATTTCTCAACGGCGTAATCTCAATCGTAAAATGAGGCAAAATCAGCGAAGCATTTATTCCGGCAAGGTGTTTTTCTGAGCCCAGCTGAACGAAAATAAATGGAGCAGAGGCAATGGATAAAAGCGGGCTGTATGAGGGTTAGCAGTGTACTGCAAAGATACGCGGCATACAATTTAAATTATTTTGATTGATTGCTAGATTAGGAAGAATACAAAATATTAACTTAACGCGCAAATGTGAAAAAAAATGAAGATGAAAATAAAAATTAAAAGAAGATATAAGTAGTACGTAAACACGACGAAGCAGCTTTCGACGGCTCCGCAAGGTGGCTTACGTGCCGAACGCCTGCTACGAAGGCTTTATGTCTGGTGCATGTTGTGTGGCAGACTCCTTGTTGGCTTTGGCCCAGATGAGATAAACATTCATGGCAGCGCTGAAGACTGTGTGTATTTGTGGGTGCTTGTGGGATCACATACGCCGAAGCTTTGTTATTCTATATCCAAGCCAAGCCATTTCAGGCGAGGGTTGTACACTCGCCGTTCTTTCCTCTGCTCGATTATTTATGTTAATTTATTTAATTTCGTTTCAATGAAGTCATTTCTTATCGCTTCTGACTTAATAAATGCAGTCTGGATAGTACTCGACTGAGGCTGCTTGCTGGTTTTTCCCGCAAAGTTGATAAGGGCGAAACTTTACTCAAGTTCAGCGCAGAAATTTGTATATCACAAATAAAAGTACAATTTAAACAATTAAAAGTATTTACTGCTTGTCAAATTGTCAATGAATTTATGAATGGGTGAACTGGGGAGTACCGATATGCCTAACAAACGTTTAGAAATCCATTGCCTCCGTGCCAATTCTCTGCATTATTTATTTAATTTGAATCGACATTTTTTATGTTTTAAATGAAACCGATTTTATAAAATGATATCTTAAGCTTGTTACTTTCTATTACTGTTGACTTTATTTCTTCAGTTCACTGGAAATGCGAATATTTGACCCAAAAATGCGATTTATAGTAAATAAATAACTATAGGGTACAATCTAAAATTGACACGTGCACCTGACATTCAATGTTTTTTATCTCAGCGATATAAATACAGACAATGCCATAAAAATCCAAGGTTGACTACAATTGCTTTTATATATATGTGGAGTACAAATCGCAAAAGATATATACATGTACATATATACTTGTGTATGAGTGTTGTGTTTGAGGGGAAATGCTGTAGATTAAGCGAGCTTGAAAAACTAAATTTATAACCAGATAATTTTCAACAAAAATCATCATATCCAACAACGACAGCAGAAATAACAATGTTATACAATGCCAACAACAACAAAAAAAAACATCAACTCAAACCAAAGTTAATTCATTTTTTTCGAATGAGTTTCGAGTTACAAAAAGTAGATTTAAATAATGATAAATGTTTTTTTCAGCGTTTTCTTTTGCTATTATATATACGAGGGTGGACTAGTGAGTTTTCAAAGAAAGATAAATCAGCTTTGAGAGAATATTTATTTTTTTTTTCCAGATGTTTTTTAAGTTGGCAACACTGTTTCTAGTTAAAATTCCTATTTAATTAGTGTTGCCACTTAGATATGAACAACGTTTACAAACTACTTACCGTTGCCGACATTCATTTTAAAGTCGACATAAACGTCTATCGCCACAAGTTAGTCGAGCAACTGTAAACCGTTATCGAGCAAGGATTAAATTGGCTTGATCATCGTGTTCAGCGCAGGTTCTTCGAATGGGCCAAAAACTAGATTACTCCTCAGTTTAACCACAAAATATTGCTCAAAGATGAGCCACATTTTTTGATTAAAAAGTGCGCAAGACATGGAAACACTTTGAAGCCAACTTCGGCAGAGCTATATACGGTCTCAACAACTCGAAAAAATGGTAAAAAATTTTACTTCCATATTTCGTTCCAATCGATGCAAAAGCACTAAAACACATCCTGTCTGTCATTTCATTGTAACAGTTATTCAACTTTGGCGATTTGAATTTTCTGATTGAATAAATTTTATCTTGTTTGCCTTCGTTTATTGGTCTCTCGTGTCTCTTTACATCAAAATTGTTTTCCAATTTTATTTTAAATTAAAACGGATTTGAGTTTTTCCATTAAAAAAATCGTTTGAGATTTCGTCGAATTAGCAGTTTCTCAAAAACGAACATACATATTACGAAGAAGATGTGCAACTGGAATCTAATTAATTTCGGGTAAAAACTTATTAATCTACCCTCGTGTTGTAAGTTTTTGCTTACCACAAAACTAAAATTTATTTTTTCGCTTATCTTAACGACGCATCGCCAACAATAACAGCGCATGGAATAACTTAAAAAATAAGCTAAACCAACAACAACAACAAAAATTATTATCAGCGCCAGGATCTAATCGCACAAAACGATCTAGATACTTCACTAGTACTCGCTTTGGAAGGCGGCAATACGGCACGGCGGATGAAGAGCTCTGAGGCTAAACTGAGCTGAGTTGAGAGCTCAGAGCGCATATCGAGGTCGAGCGCCGCCGAGTTAGTTTTATAAACACATCCACAAGTATATGTGGATGTGTGTATCTGTGTACATGTGTCCGAGTATATGTGCAAGTATTTCAATTGTTGTTTATAAATATTTATCGCAAATCGCAGTTTGTAAATGTGGAGAGAAAAAAGGAAAAGAAATAAAAACCCAAAAACAACTGAAATTTTATTTGCAGCATATTTTTGCATTTCATTTGTTATCGGCGAACGTTGATCGAAAGTTTTAAGTATCAACATATTAAAATATAAAATTGTACAATTCGAATTATACAACAATTGTGCACGTCTGTACGTTGACACAGATGCAGCAAACTTAGATAGAGATAGAGGTTATTGGATTTTGAAAATGCAAACGACAAGTTTTACATAATTACAAAATTACCACGGAAAATGGTAAGTCCAGATGAAAGATGTACTAACTGCAGCAATTTAGGTAGGAGTGAAAAAAATTGGCTTCTCTATAGACAAATGCTTGCATGTTACTGTTCAGCGGTGGGCATATATTAAAGAAAGTAGTTTGAGGCAGTCAAGTCCATAGATTTTTTGTTCTCAATTTTTAATTCTATTGTGAAACATTTTAACTTCGGTTAAACCTTTAATGCCATTCATACAAATATATCCGTATACAACATTTAATACCCCTGAAAATGGGGTAGGGCAAAGTAGCTAGGAGAAGCACAGGTGGCCGGTGCACACCTTACAAAACTATTTGCTTCATTCAAAAAAATGGAATCTAATCGGATTGACGAAATTTAAAGGTTGATGTTAACTGCGGGATGTGGCGAGTCTGCATTGAGCAAACACAGAAGGGCAATCAGTTTTTAATGGCAATGCACGTCGTGAATGAATCTGCTAGACAGTTACTGATGAAAATGTTGAAGCAGTGAGAAAAATTATAAGGGTTAATGGTTTTGGCATAAGACATGTGGCACCGAAGATTTTTCAAAAGCTGTTGCATGACGCCTACCGCGATCCAAAATTGCTTAAAACGTTCATAACTGGTGGCGAAACATAGGTATATTGTTATGCCATCGAAATTAAAGCCCAATGATCGCAATGAAAGCGACCAAAAACTGACAGGACAAGTTCGTTTAATTTTGTTTAAATGATTTTAAATGGTTTTGAACAATGTTTTCTTCGATTTCAAAGCCAAAAAGTCTTACGGTTAATATGGAATATTTGTTGAAAAATATAAAATCCTGTTCCCAAAACTGGAAAGTCCAATGAAGAACGGCGTCGAACTAGATTCAGTAGATAAATCATATTAAAATCAAATCAAATATTTTTAAAGTCGATGGAATCAACGAAGCCTTCTTTAATGCGTTAGATTATTTTGAAAAAACTGATATCTTTTCATATAAAATTAATGCCTGTCGATTAATTAGAGTAATACCGTATTACGTAATTATTATATTTCTGAAAACAAACTCGAATATGATCGACGAGTTTGCAGAGTGATATATGGTAATGTTCATTGGATGCTCATTTCGAATAAATCATAGGCAGTAGTTCATATCTATACGAACTATAAGACGGACTACATCGATTCGACTCGGCAACATTTTCTATTTAGGCGTGGCAAAGACCGTGTCTAAATTATAATACATAAACTTTCTACGAAGACAAGTAAAGCCGTTGTTGCAATTTGTAGAAAGAAAATTGGAACAAAATTAATTCATACTATGGAATAATATATTGTGTGTAGGGTTTAAAGTATACAAATAGCCGGAACTTTACTTGCCCTTGTTTACTGATATGTGTTGCCACTTTGTCCACTTTCCAAGTCTGATTTTTAAATATTTGATTTATCACGGCATGCTACGGCTCTTAGCTGACCCGACATTGCTGCTGTACATCTCTAGTGACGCTAGTTTCTCTGATATCTGCAGTTAACTTCTACGCCTAAGGTAGTCTGCAAAGTCTATTAATTATAATACATAACCTTTAGTCGCGTATGGGCGACTATCCCTCCCTCGCATCATAACCGCGAATTATAAGTGCTTTTATAAAAAGTAGCCCTATTACTCTCACCTGCTCATCACACTCTCACTCCCGGATGCTCACCCTCCCATGACACACCTCTTTCACAACCGCCTATCTTAATCAGCCACCATCACACACCGAAACTTAATTGCGACTTAAGGAATGCCGTCAAGTAAAAATTCTAACGACATCAAATTTTACGATCTCAATTCGGCCGAATCCAAATCCTACAGTATGTTCATTTTGGCATGAGCTTTGTGGCACGAAGCGCTGACCTGTTGAAACTACATATCGTCCAAATCGGAAGCGCTCTCTGTTGCAGGTGATGGCAATATAATCGTTAATTTTTTTCAAAGAAGTGCGGACCGATCACACCGCCGAAATATCCGTCAATATGCGAGATGGGTCTCCAAATATACCCTGCATACAAATATATTTTGAGCAAGATAATGATGGGCAAAATTTTAAAATAAACTCGTTCATACGGACGGACAGACTGACATGGCTATATCGACTCCTCTATCTCTCCTGACCATAATGGGGGTAATTTTGTAGGCGGATATCCGACCATTATTTCTTCCTGTAACATATAATGACATAAAACCAATAGGCTCTTGTACCTTCGGTACAGGGCCTAACAACATGCAAACCTACCTCTCAATGTTCTATATATTACAGTAATACTTATAAAATATTCCATTTAGGTTTAGTTTCGGTCATTAGAAGGGTTAGCCCCTATACAACTCTGATCCAGCTTTCCTAGGTGTTATATGGAAAAAAATTTATTAAAAATTATTATTTTTGATAATTCAACTTGAAACACTATTAGGGTCCAAATCGGACTACTAAAAGGGGTAGAGCCCCTATATAAAAAGTCAAGTCGATATAGACATGTCTGTCGCTTAGGAGTATATGAAAGATAGAGCCGTCAAGTTTGTATATTTACTGCCTCCAATTTCTTCTTCAGATTAGTGTTCAATGCTAGTATCCAACAAACTTGACCTTCCTTTCAGAGTTTTTGAATGAAATTTTTTTTTTTTTAATTGCCATATGATGTATCTTACATAAATCCTAATGAAATATTTGATATAGTTCCATATCAGACCACTAGAAAGGTTCCATATAAAAATGCCGCTTTTCCTGTGATTTTGTAAGAAAAACCTTTTGGTAGGGTTCAGCTTAGCTTGAGACGACAAATAATAATCCGAATTAAATATGTCACACAGATGCAGATTAGAATATTTCCCCATACAAATTTAAAGTTCAATAGGGACACATATGTAGTATCTGCAAATCGGACACACCACTGCATCACTCTTTCTTGTTTGCGTCATTTATTTATATTTTTAGTTCTTAAGAAAATATTGCAATAGCTAAACAAAAAAGTTATCGATGCAAGTCCCTTAGATGACCTTTCAATCCTTGTAGTGCAGTACTGCTGGAAAGTATGTATCTCATATTTTCAAAGCCTTTCAGTTTATATTACTACGTATTTTGCATTATTTTGAAATTATTTCTCATAAACTAAAAGTAAGCTAAATCCTCCCCTCCATTCGGAACACCCTGCTCCGTAGTGGCATATTGCAACAATAAATAGTTATCAAAACGTTTGCAGATATTCACGCATGACGTGTTTATCGCTGACTGAAACTCTAAACACCCACAAAATGAAATACATTAAAAAATACTGCGAACAGTTCGACTGTAATGAATCTAATTAAAAGTCAACAATGCCGCCGAGATAATCGTAAAAACCAGTTACAGTCAAAACAGCAACAGCAACAACAGCAAACATACTCGTTAAAAAAGTTCAGTGGCAATGGAAAACAGTGGCACGGACTGCAGCAGCAACAACAACGGGGGTGCCATTTTAATCGAATCAAAATGAAAAACCCAACCGAGCCATTATGAAACGCTAACGCTAAGCTGAGTGGAAATATGAAGTGCTAAATACAACGCATGCGCAACATGCAATCAGCTGTTTGACACCAAGCCAAGCAGCACCGCGCGCGAGTGCAGTGCGAGAGACAACAATAACAACAACAACAACAACAACAACTAGAAAACGCACAACTACAGATGCAGCAACTCGAATGTATCTGCATACAGTGCTGACGTTACTCTATGTATGGGAGCGATGTGAATAGACCGATATGTTCAACTGAGCTGAGCTAAGCTGAGTCAAGGAAATGAAATAAACAGAGATAACACAACGCAACAGACACAACGCTGCAGCGCATTGAGATACTTACATAGATACGAGGAAAAAAGAAGCAGCAGCAGGAGCAAAGCAGCATAGCCAAGCAGCATTAAAATAGATCAACGCGCACTGATAGCGCAATGAAAACGAAAAGGCCGAAAGCAAAGTGTTGGTGTTGGTGACTGGTGGTGGTGGAGTATAAGTCAGCCAGCCAGCCAGCCAGCCAGCCAAGCAGCTGTAGTCATTGCGCTCGAAAGGGTAGCAACAACAACGAAAGCAGTGGCAATACAACCCACAGATAAAGTATCTGCAAGTGCACTTGAAGAAATTATGTGCATATGCCATGATTATCGAATCGAATAAGAGTCGGAGCCAAGGCTAAGTGCGTTTGCAATTCGGGCAACAGAAATTTCTTGCAGTGCACAAACAGATACACAGATACAATTAAACACAAAACGCTTATCACTAAGCAATAATCAGAATTCCATTAGCTGTAGACGCGCTATCGCACAAAGCATCATTCAGACGAACAAACACACATACATACACAATTGAACTACACACACACACACACACTCATTGGTACACCGATGAACCGCAGCGATATGAATGGTTGGCTTTGCTCGCTCACTCTCTCTTACATGCTTTTGCCATGTTTGTATCTGTAAGTGCACAGCGCACATACACTCACACAAAATGTATCTATGTATCCGTTTTGTTCGTTCAGTTGTTCGGTCGCTCGGCTGGCTGGCTGGCTGGCTGGCTAGCTAGCTGACTCTGCTCGGCTGTTGTTGGTTGATGTTATCTAACTACGCGCCGCTGCACGCTTATCAGTGCTTTATCAGTTTTTGTTTCGAACAATTTCAGCGTACGTTCGTTCGTTCGAGAATGAAATAAGCAAAGGAAGTGACGGCGTGCAGTGGCAGCAGGCGCTTGTATGAGTGTGAGTGTACGGCGCGATATCTTATTTCAGTTTTTGAACAGCCAAGCAAGGAAGCAAGCAAACAGTCAGTCAGTCAGCCGAGCCGAGCGCAAACTTATAACTACTATAGTAGATAGAACTGCGAGCTTGTATAGCGGCGGCGAATGCATACTCACTCTCACTCGGCGAAGCCGCTCGCACAGATACAGATACAAAGATAGCACAACTGAGCGAACGAACCGTCTGACAGACTAAAGCGAAAGATAAACATTTCTACTACCACCAACAACAACAACAACAACAGCAACAACAAAAATAACAACTCGTAGCAAGGCAAGTCAACACACAGTTCAAACTTTAGAGCGACACCATCAGCTGTAGTCGCTGTCGACGTCGTTGTCGGCATCAGCAACAACAATAATAATAATAAGAGCGCTCCTCGTTCGTATCTTTGTATCTCTCGCATACACAAACACAAAATTTCATTACTCATTGCTGTGTCTCAGTTTGTTGTAGAACGCGAAGCGAGCAACATTAACACGACACGCCGTCATCGTTCCGAATTGAAACCCAAATACAAAAAATTAAAAGAAAAAGATATTTTTGAGCGTCAATTTTTTGAAATTATAAAAATGTTTGTGTAAAATAATAAAATCACGCAAAAATATCCTAATCAGTGGCATGCTACAGTGTAATAGATACATAATCAAGTGGGTGAAGTGCAAAATAGAAACACACATGTTAAGCATTTGTGGAATATGTTTTTCAAATGAATATAAATATTTTTAAAAAAGTAATAAAAATAATTGCAAACTAAATTTATAAATAAATTGCAAAGTAAAAAAAACTCATTTCAAATTTCATTTTTGAAAACGTATATTAAAAGCCGGCTTAATGATGATAAGCTAAACACCAAAGACACAACATATACATGTGGTATATAAGGATTAATTCAACAACGACTTGATTGGGCTTAATTTTCGATTCTGGAAGTGCTGAAAGACCGATTCAGTGTTGGTAAACGAAATGTTGAGCAACATAAATGGTATGCATAACGGATTAAATCAAACCCAAATAATTACAGTAAGAACATGCTAAATGGAGATGGAGAGTAGTCTACATATGCTACATAGAATAGGCCTTCCAAATGTTTCTTTTTCAAATTAGAAGCCAGTTTGATAGCTGGCAGCTGACTTTTTACTTTTCGAATTTGAAGTTTTCTTGAATAGACTTAAGCCAGAAAAACGTTTGTAAATATTTTTTTTTTGATATTTGTCAAGTTAGCGGAACTTACCAGGCTCCAAACGTGTATTGATTAATACGAGTACACAACACTAGATGTTGTCACAATTAGTCGAATCTTGGACTTCCAGTTTATTCTTTACAAAATATGCTTTCCGATATAGTCAATATAAGGTTATGCAGAACTATTCATTTCGTGGTTTCAAAGGCGTAGATTATTTAACCAACATGCAATGCGTCAAAACTGTCAAAATCTCTTTTTTTAAAAATGGTATACCATGCCTACTTTTTGCGCTTTTTCTTCTTTTTGAAGTCCATGTCGCACTAGGTGTGTATTTAGTAAAAACTACTCGAGTTGACCAAGATAATATTTTTAGTGTAATGAACAGTGACAATAAAGTACATATTTTAGTATTTTTATTCCTCATAACATATGATCAATCCATATTTAAACATATAAGCGACCAGATATCACAGACTATAAATCGTAAAGTTGCTGCATTTTTTCATTATCATGTATGAAACATGAGTTAATGGCAGTACTTGAAAGACCAAATATTAGTTAAATCAATGGGTTTCTCTGGTTGGATCGCAACTAAATGATTTCTGTCCGTCTGTTTACTTTGGTTGTCTGCTTTCAATGTGTCCAACAGAATGTTAATGGTGCAGATTGCTAAAAATATGAATTTCAAATTATACAATCGCCACCGATGTCAGGTCGGATACTTATGGTACTACCTCCGATCTTCAACCATATTTTAAACTTTTTTATAAGAAACACATATTTGGTAAACCTTTTGGTAATAATTCCTTGGTGCTTAAACTAAAATGATTACACAAATTCCGATGAAATGTTCCAACAAATACAAAGGTCAAACCAATTCTCCGGTTAAAATTTGACCATAGGATATTTCGAACTCAAGCTCAATCGACTACTGATGTCGCAATAATACCCATCGTTAAAAACGAATCCTAATTGCTATACTTAGGTATGTTCGGCTTAAAAGTGTTGCACTTGCCACTTGTACACTTCATAGAGGTTTTACTGTATTTTGCCTTTGACAAATGATTAATTCCAATAGCTCTTTTTTCGTTTTCTGAGCAGTAAAAAAATTCGCATGTCACTGCGCCGTTTTTAAGTGAAAACCAATCATTTTCCAGCACTGCTGCTACCTGTACCATACGTCCGCCGCCCGGACTACCTAATCAGATTCAATTCGACCGATTATTGCTTTTCGGCTAAGGAAGTTGGCCAAAGCTGGCTAGCAACAAGAATGGCCGCCACTGACCGTGTTAAACGAGCGCTTCCTATAGCTGCTTGCTACACAGTAAAAAAGAAGACGTTCATACCATACCGTTCATACCACCTCACCTTACCTAACTCAGTCATTAAGACAATTTCAGGCAGTCAGTCAGTCATTCATTTAGTCACTTTGACTGAATCACTCACCCCTCGCATTTAGACGAAACGCCTTCTGCTCCTTCTGACGCTGACGCTTGGCTACTCCAACTGGCAGCTTGGATTCTTATCAGCTCAGCTATCTCCACTGTGGATACATTCATTTATAAAATACACACACACACACACATAGTTACAATCGTTTGTACTATATGCACATGCACATGATGATTGTGAATGTGTGTGTGTGTGTTGGTGTGCATATGATATCTTAGATCTCGAAAAAAAACAAAAACATTGACCGAAAACCATGCACAGTAAAAAAATGTAGTAGGAGCGAAAAGCGTTGTGAAGTGAAGAATCGGAAGGCATTGAACGGTGGAGGAGGCGCTGAGACAAGCTGAAGCTAAAGAGAAACAAAACTAAGGGAAAACAACAAAAATAAAAAGCAAGGAATTCTGCGGATTGTTGTTATTATTGTTATTATAATTCCTTGAAGTGTATATCAGCGAAATATAATCAAATTCTGATGGTCCCGTCCCCTACCCGATCAACGTCAACCAGCTCCGTTACGTTGCGCTTCTCTAGTTTCGAATTGCTCAACCGCTGCGCTCGCTACGCGTACTAAAAGATACGCCGATATTAAGAAGAATAACTCGAGAGAAACACTCGACGTAATATATACGATTCGAAGATATGTAGTATGTACTTATGTGTGCACAAGGACTGTTCGAAAAATTCGAAAAAAAACTAATCACAAATTTTTTGTCTCGTAAATTGGAACTATTAAACATCCGAGATCAGCTATCCGACATTTGAAACTACATATATGAGAATAATTTTGATATATAATTGGTAATTTATCAATTAATCTGAGAATTGCTAGAGTTTGAACCATAAAATAGAAAACACGGTACCACAAATCGTCATTAGTATAAGTGTATAATATATTTATAGAGCATCAGCAATTGTTAGTAACAGTTGATATCAAAATTAATTTGATCCACCTTTTGTATATTATGAACCAATTTGCTTAGTAGGCAGCTTGTGAATAAACTCGTTTGTAATATACCAAGATGTATCAGTGATTGTTCATAAAATTTTTGATTTGTAAAATTGGAAAATAATATCTTGAACTCTAGTTGTAAAGGTGAATGAGAATCAATAAAACCAATTTAGGGAGCTAGATATTAGTTTAACTCATGTTTTCTTGGCTTTATCGTCTTTCGAGATGGATGAATCACAAAGCTGTGTGTCAGCACTGAATACAAATTGAGCTCTATTAAGCGTGCCAGTTGACTAGTCACTCTTCGATATGTGTTAGTTGATCTATAAATCGGCTTATTGCTTTTATTGAGTTTCGAGACCTTCCGTATCGTCGGCTGTAAATCTGTAACCGGTTGCTATATCTAATTTGAATATAATATAATATAAATATCGAACCTAGAATGCTACCTTGGGGGGCACTACCTTTGATTTCCAACTTTTGTATTATGATATCATTTTTTTGCTTAGATAAGACCCAAGAATCTTGTGTGTGAATCTTGTCTTCCTGTGTAACATAGGTAAAGATAATGGTTCTAAATTCAAAATGCTTTAAGCTAATTTCTTAGGTGATACGATTCAATTGCTAAATTGTGTTTTGCTTTGAGCGAAATATAAATTGATAAAAGCGAATGGTTTGAATTTCTGAATAACGAAAACTTGTATCAAGAAGAATGTAGGAAATTTTAGGTCGCATGTGTTATAGGCTTACCGGGCTTGGAAATCCTTACTAAGATCATTTTCTTCCACTTGGCTCTGTTGGCAAGTTCTACGATTAATTTATAAATAATTTTGTGGCCCGCATCGTTTTTCGGATTTTGTAGGTTTTTTTAGGACAGCTTTTACTTCGCAATTAGCCATTCGAGATGGCTATTGGTCTTGCATATGCATTGCCAGTTTTCAACCGTCAACAAATATAAAGCGTCATATTAACCGCATCCAATTATTAAAATCGTTATTAATTTGATCACAAAAATAGCGACATCAAAATTAAGTTTTTTTATTTGAATCAGCCCTGGTACATGTTTCTGTTAGCATCTACTAACCCACACACACCGATATATACCGACAAACTTGCTTACTGTGCTTCATTGTAATCTTATTCCGTATACTTCTGAGTTTTGTGGTTGTTGCATGTGTTTTTTTTTTTTAATCGGTTGTGAAAGAAACAAACATTGTGCCACTTGAAACAATTATTATTCCCTTAAGATATAAAAGAAGCAGAAGTGGCAAAAGTACTCGCAACAGCCAGAAGAAGTGCTAAGCCGAAGAATGAAGTACATTTTAGTTTTCGTTGATTTCTCGCGAATTTCGTAAAGCTTGAATGAATTGTTGTAGTTTTATGATTGTACGAGTATATCATCTACTGATTTTATGAGCTACTTTACCAACACGTATTTGTTACGAACTCGTACTTGTTGTGTTTTATTTCTTAATATTTATCTATAAAACTATTTTCGGATAAACAAATTTATCTTAAGCAACACTACAATGTTTGAATGTACATGTGTAAAAGAATTGGCTGAATTTTATGACGCAACAAAAACTAATTCTTGGTAATAATCATAGATTAATTTCTATCTTTATCTGCATATTTAATCTTATAAAAAAAAACAAAGATAAATCGGATCAGTTTTCATTAATTAAATATACTTTTCTACTAGATGATGAATCAATAATAGTTTTGTATAAAAAAATGTTCTGAACAAATGTTAGCAATTAGTATTAATTATCGTATTCTATATCGATTTTCAGGTGATTGTTCCGATACAACAGAGGAGATGACTGTAGATAGCAGAGGTAAGTTATTCAAATGCATAACAATGAAATATCGAATATATCTGACACTCTTATCACATTGCATTGGAAATAGTTTCAAATATGTACAAATTTCCACTAGAAGTGACAGCAAATTCTACAAAAATGTTAATAAATAACATACTTGCTATATATCTGGAACTGTGTGAACCTGCCTTTAGTTAAAAATTTAGAATCGAATACTTTTTCTCATTCGAAAGCACAGAACAGGTTAAATTTGTGTAGAAAAAACAACGCAGCAATGTCTGCGACTCATTTGATAAAAATTTACTGCGTCATAAAAGTTTGGGTTAAAAATCCAAAAAGAAATTTTATCACCAAGCGAGGCAAACCAGATGGCGGGGAATGAGTAAACTAAAAACTAAATCCTCACTCTGAACGGCTTAACCCGTTAATTCCAATAAATTTAATATTTTGGCAGAATAGCAAGTAGAAAAACTCGAAGAGGAACGCAGCCAAAGCTAACTTTGTTTGATATTTATTTCGCCAATAAAAATTTAATCTGCTTTCATATCCTGTCAACGTGCGCGCTTGCGATTCAACTGAAGTGGTTTCATTTTTTTACAGGATAACCTTTTTGCTTGTTTGAACATAGTCGCCTACATCGTCCTTTTGCTGATTTTCAATTTTAGTACACCTTATCGTAGCAGAGCAGTGCAAGTGATTTGATGTTTGACCACTGTTTTTGCTACTTTTTTGAATGTGCTGAAGTTGATGATGGTGTCAATGTGGTCGAGTGGTTTGGTGCTCACGCCTTACCCCAACTGGTTATGTCTTGATTGTCGCGTGTCGCACATCCTTGCTTGCCAACCCTTTCATGCGGAAATGACTCTGATGCCTCTTTGATTTTCTGTCCATCTTCTCAGGATAATACTTGTCTTACCCACTTTCAATCTGTATAACTGATATCTATATGCATTGTCCCATTTACTCTGGGTTGTTCTCTGTCAGCAGGAAGAGCTGGATCTAACTCAAGGGATGATATTGCTTGAATTCGTGTTAATTTTTTTAAATGTAAGTGTGCGTGATGACTCAAATAACATATTATTGGCATCAATTTCTTATCACTTAACAAACATCATCATCAAAAATGTCAATTCTCAACCCCAACACGTATGATATTTTGATTAGGTTTGGAGTTAGAGTTGACTGTGGCTATTTAGTGAGCTAGTAGCCACCCTAATTTTAACTTACCATGTTTCGTTGGTTTTGAATAAATCTCAATAGTGATCCCACATACTTATGTCACAAGAAATAATAACGTATAGAAGAGATTATCTTTCAGTCCAAAAATGTATTGTTTAAATGATGGCCAAAAGAATTATTAACATATCAAAATTCCCATTGAATAAAAATAATTAAAATACGAATTTGAAAGTTTACTTCTGAAACTCAACTCAAAAAGTATTGCTCTTTCTAAAAACTTATTACATAACTTTTAAGATTTATTAAAATTAATTTATTTAACAGGTCTACTATTCCCGTTCGGGAGAATTTCGCTGTTGTCAAGGAATTGACTACTCTAACAGTTCACTTTCGTAAAATCTTTTGGGAATTGAAAACCCAAGCAACCCAAACCAAAAAAATAATTATTGAAAACTTATCGCCCTACACTGGTAGATACGCTTGACTATATATGTACGTGTATATACATTCCGAACTGTGTTCACACATCATGTATCAATTTTTGTGCTGCGTCAGATTCAAAGTTGCACTTGCTGCCGCTGCCACATTGTCGACTAAAGTGGGCGTTTCGCACGTTGCCGTCGCGTTAAAAATGGGTGTTCCATTCCAATGGCATCATTTCCCCGCCAACGTGGTGCCCCACTACCGTCTGCTGCATGCTGCTCTAGAAGCATGGTTAGCCATTTTAGCTCGCTGCTGCACATCTACGCTAATCTTTATCTCGGTGTTGACACTCTAGCGACCAAAAATGCGAGAATTAAGCATACAAAAAAAATTTTAAAAAAATTAAATTACATTTTGTGCTTTTATTTTTGTTGGTTTCCCTCCTTCCACCCCACATACACACTCTTCATTTATGTCACCCAGTGAGTGTATGTGCATCCATTCAACTGCTGTTTGGTGTTTTACTCCTTTTGCTCCTGGGCAATTTTTTGTTGCTGTTCTACAAGCGCTAATTAAAAAGTTTCTTAACTTTGAAAACTTTTTCAAAGCTTGTGAATTCTTCTTGTATACATGCGAGTATGCATGAAGTCCTTGGAAACTGTGATTAAGTAATATTAAGAAATATTTTTCGGATAAAAATAAATTTAAAGGAAATTACGTAAATTGTTAGGTGGAGCCCAAGTGTCGTTCTATAGTCAAACGATTTTATTTCGATGAAACCTAAGTTTAAATACCTTTCACACGAATTTTGAGGTTGTATAGCTACTATTTCTTGTTTTAATGGGCCAATTCAGATGATTATTAGCTGATATATAATAGTTGTACAAGAACTTTGAAGTGGCTAGTGAGGTCGTATGCAGGGTACACCGAAATTCGGGCATTGTATGTTTATATGTACACTTTTAGGATTAGGATAAAACAAGAAAGGTCACAAGTACAGCTTTGTTCTATAATGTTGTGCACATCGAACATCCAATGAAAGTCTTTTGCAGAACTCATCACTAATACAATCGCTTTGAAAATATAAAAACTATTTGAGTACTATTTCTATCTGGATCCGTGTAGGATACTTTATTGGGATTAGTATAAGATACAACAAATGTGTCATTCCTTGCGAAACTAAAACGCAACAAAATGATTTTTTTACAAAAACTCAGGAGGGGTACAGATTTGTATGATGTTTTAAAAGGCACTTATTCGTGAAGTGAGAAGTGGTCATAAGTTTGGTCATAAGCTCGGGAAACATTTAATGTGTTTGTTAGGCGACCTGTAGTGGTACAGGGCCTCTTACGGTCTGTTACGCCCTACTGTAATTTTCTTATTTGTTTGTATTTACTGTATCCCAGTTGTAATATCTAACGGTATTTTTAGAAAAAGTTCTTAAAACATTTAAATCGGACCTTGTAACTATTTGTGCATAGGAGCGTGTTTGTTTGTGTGCTTTTGGTGTTATCTATGAAATTCATGAATGCTTCGGCTTATCTTGCAGAAATGCATACTTGCAGATGCTTCTAGTGTTGCTGTCGTTGCTTGTGTGTGGCTGTATTTGCTGTTGTTGTTGGTTCTGTTGTTGCAACAACGTTACTAACATTTGTTCGCCATTGTTGTAGATACTTTTGTTTGTTATTGTTGTTGCTGCCGCTACTCGTACTACTGCTGGTTGGTTTTTCTGCCTTATTCCTTTTCGATTTGTCTTCCATTTTCTATTTTTTGTTTTTTTTTTCGTTCATGCATCCTTCTAATGATTGCTTCATTGGCTGTTGAGCTTCAGCTTCAGCTTGAACGAGTTGATGATGTTGCTGATGTCGGCAGACATGCTCCGCCATGCACTAATGGTATTTTATCTATTGGATAATTTTTTATTATGTTTGCTTTAATGACACACACACACACAGACACAAGTTCAGTAAAAATTTCTTAGATAGCAAGGAATATGCTGGCTTTTTGTGCATCTACTTCGAAATGTAATTAATCATCGACATTCGAGCTTTTCCTTTTTTTTTTCTTGTCGTGTTTTGAAATGGAATGCTGGCCTTCTGCTTGAGTTACCGTCTTATGGGCTTAGATAATAATACAAAAAATTGCTTCAAAAAAGGATCTTATCAAACAAAAAATAAATTTCACACTTTTATCAACTGCAATCATTATTTTAGGGATGTTCAAATTTATTGAAACCATTTTAGGAAATATTAATCCTTTTTCGAAAGTTAAATATTCAATGGAAATATGTACATTCATAGCTCGTGTATGGTGCACAGTCGCACGACTAATACATTTTCTTAGCAAATGCAATATTTTAGACCTGATTTCGGTTTAAATGCAAACAAGATAACGCTCAGAGTTCGATTTTATAGCCATCGAGCACACTAAACACATACTCCGCTGCCGTCGCAACAGCGGGTGGTAATGCAAATTTATACTTATTTAATAATAAATTATATTTTAACTTCCGTGGCCTAACAACGGGGTGGAGATAAACGGCAAAGGGCCAAAAATTGTCAACACACACAGATACACTCGCCCATAATCCTTTCGTTCTCATACACTATTACGATGCTCGCACGCTCACATTTGAACATGTATTCGAGTTGAGCATTTATGAAATATTTTATATCCTTAGCCGCTGAAGCTTATCACGTTTAGAAAATCTGTACAGAATTTCTGTACTGTATCCCCTTTCGCTTGGTCGTTCGCTTGCTCCTTTGGTGATGATGAGTTCGACTGGTGCTATAAAATAAGCGAATTATCCTTAGTCCTTGCCCTAAGGCGACACTTGTACTTGTATGTGTAGCTCTGTATGTGTTTGTGTTTGATTTGTCGCTGTCGCCGCTGTCGTTGCAGTTGTACAAGTGTGTGTGTGTGTGTTTGTGTCAATGTGTGTGTGTATGCGGTTTGCTTAACATTCAAGGAGCCGATTCACACGCGACTCCCTCTATTGCTGCTGCTGCTGTCGCTTCTTGCCGAGCCAATAGCACAGGACATGCCGCAATCCTTTGGATAAATTTCCTTATCTCTGTCGACCAGACGATATTATTTTAATACGAAAATTTTATGTTGGCGATTATGGGAATACTTTCGCTCATATTTGTATTTATGGCATTCGTGTTTAAGGAAGATTGTACTGCACGCTTGATTTATGCTGCACATGTCCTCTTTTTATTTTTAAGATTTTTAACAAATTTAAACGATTTTTAGTTTAATGGTGAAAACTTACACTTTGTGTCCTTTAACAAGACGTACAATAAACTTCAATGCGTATATTAGACCCATGCATTCTTTGATATATTGTAAAATGAGGACAAAGAACAAACCATGCCTCATCTTCAGTGAAATAGAACCTTTAAAGCTATATTCAATAGTTACTCGCACTAGACTAATGTAAGACTTTTTAAAGTCCTTAACTGACGAAATACCAATAGAATTTTTTAACATGGTTGAATCTTAATGTCGTTCCCCGTTCTGCTGATTTTTTGTATCACTAAAGGCAAAAGGTGTTTCTAGATACGCTGATACGGTGACTTAAGATTGTTCCGAAATCTGATAAAATTATAACTAAATTAGTCAATCCCAGATAAAATAGGTAATAGATTTACCTATACTAGAGTTCTCCTTCTTGTCGAAATTCAACCATAAGGAATGATATTGTTTTTCATATTTCTAATTTTACCAGGTGCAAACACTATATGGAAAATTTTGAGAACTTATAGAGCTGATGTAGGCCCTTGTGATTGGTCTATACCTTTTCCAAGATTTTGACTATATTAGACCCAACATTTTAGAAAAAATATGGCATTATGCACTGCTTCTCTTGAAAATCTTTTAAATAAAAAAACATTTAAGCAAATGTGTCATGTTTAAGGGGGCTAAAAAGGATAATAAAGTTTTGTATTTACCTATTTATATATAGATTAATTAGAAACGTTAGTTTTGGTGGAACCTAAGAGTAAATATTCTTTACACTTGGCTCTTGATCGCTGGAATTTAGTATTGCTTCTGATTATAACAAGTCTACATATCATTTTCAAATTTCAAAAGTTGCCTAACTACCCGGAAGATTTAAATTAATTGAACTCTCGATGCGTTCTTGACAGGGTGTAGTTCATGGAAGCGTACCAAACTACGCTGTTTGTGTGAACAGTATAACCAAGAAAAAGTTGACTTCCGTAGAACCCAAGCTTTAAAAATATTCACGCTAAATAGCCAAATATATTAAGATTGTGCAAATATATGTAACAAGCTGAAAGATGATTGAAAGACCTCACAAGGTGTATATGTATATCAGCATCTAAAGTGGTAGTCGATATAGCTATGTCCGTTTCAACGTCCATCTGTCGTATATAAACTCTAACATGTAGAGTTTTCAAGTTTGCGAAGAGTGGTTTTCTATATCTGTATGCAGATAAAGTGATAAAATGTTGTGGGCACCATAATTTATATAAGTGTAAAATATAAGTTTTTCATAAAAAAGCACCTAAGATGAACGGTGAATTCATATGGGACCTATGGGCTATTGTGTAGGGTTACAACTAAAATAAACTTTCGTGTCGGCTTTCAGACAGATACATAAAAAAACAAGTAAGGAAATTTCATTCGGGCGTAACCGACTGTAAGAGGCCCTGTACCAGTTCAGGTCGCCTAACAAACACATTAAATGTTTCCCCAGCATATGACCAAACACATGACCACTTCTCACTGCGCGAATATGAATGAAAAGAAAAGGGGGGTCGTTCAAATTCAATTGCTTATAAAATCGTCATTTATTATCCGATTTTGATGAACTTTTTGGATTTTGGCTTAGAGAAGCGTTAACTTTATATTGGTGCCTTATTTTTTTTTGTGCCGAAGGAACCCCTTGGGGGTGATTTTATGGTGAAGGGGGGGAGGGGCAAAATTTTAAAATAAACTTGTAGAATTCCGGAGCAGTCCTAGTCGAATGCAAAAAACACGAAGTCTCTATCTATTACCGTTTCCGAGATCCTTTCGTTCATACAGACGGACGGACGGACAGACGGACATGTCTATATCGACTCCTCTATCACTCCTGACCATAATGGGGGTAACTTTGGGGGGTCTCCGACCATTATTTCTACCTGTTACATACATTTGCACAAACACAATAGGCTCTTGTACCTTCGGTACAGGGCCTAATAACATCTGGGCAGATAGATAAACTTGTCTGATTAATATTATATCATTTTTTTTAAATTTCGAATAGTTCACTGCAAGATTTCTGATAAATTGATAACACAATGAGAAAATGGTATAAAAAAGTAGCCTCTATTGCAAAAACACCTTCCAAAACGCCAAAATTGTCCAGAAAATGACAAGAAAGAATACACAGTCGAGTGTACACATCTTTGCGATATCCTGTATCCCCTTGAACCATTGATTTGGCTAAATTGAGAAGTGGATTCATGATGAATATTTTATTAGGATTGATGAAAAATAATTACAGCTGATCAAGGATATTCATATTTTATTGTATCTGCATTACCGTCGACTGTATAAACTTAATATATCGTTTTATACTATTATACACCAAAGCCTATGGGGGAGAAATGTTGCTCATATGGGGATGTGATACAATTTAAGGTCATTGGAGTATTAATTCTATTCATCCCATAACCTACGCCATTGAAGCCACTAGTGATTGAGCTATAAAATAGTTTTCTTTCTTAAATAAAAACAAATATAGTTACTTCTGTGGTGTATGATCGGCTTTGAGATACACTGTACATTGCCTAAGGCTTTTAATTTGAGACATAATGCGATTTTCTATGAAGATTGGCGGGAATATTACCAAAATTCAAATCTGAATGAATATACTTTAAGCGTCGTCCTTCTCGCTGTTACATAAATTTTGTATGGGTACTAATAAAACTAATAAAACTGTTTCAAAATTCTCAGTTTTGAAACAATCTACATCTGGGACATTGCCCAATTAGATTTTTGAAGATTTATTTCATTTCAAATTTTGAGACTTGCAAGGCGTTAAAGAAATGTCAGAACTCCTACAAAAATGATAGATTATTTCCGCAGAAAACATGATCTAAAAGAAAATTGTCAAATAAATAAAAATACTTCGTTACTGTCGGCTTGACCTTCACTAATGTCTGCCTTTTTTGCAATCAAAGCCAAGTTTGGAATAGACAACCCCTTCAAAATGTCAATTAGCTAGCGTCGCCAAAAATGCCAAATAAACCGCCAAGCTGCCGACAGAATTCGCATTTGCGTAAAATCAACAACTATGACAGCCCGATGTCAAATCTCAAACTGAATCACGCTTATTTACGAATATATCGATTCACAACGACACACAGCGACTTGGCAAAATCAAATAAAAATCAAATGACAACAAAAACACAGTCAGGCAATAAGACGCCATTTTAACTGGTGTCCATTGAAAAACGCAAACTTGTCCTTATTTGTACATGACGCTCCATGACCCTAACCCCGATCCCGACGACGACGATGACGACGAGAGACTTCACACAGCATTATTGAATCGAAATGAAAACAAAAAATTAATATGAAAACCACAGAGCCACAATGAAAATAAATAGCAAATCGAACATAAATAGCAAATAAAGTGAAACAAATTCTCATTGATTTGTAGATTGTTCTCATAGATTTGTGACGACGCCTTTTGCCATTTGCACAGCAGCGGATGAAAAATTTTTGTATTGACTGAGTCATTTTTATTTGCTATTCAGAGAATAATTGTTGTTCGAAGTCTTGCTTAAGGAATTAAAGTAAAGGAAAATTATGATATTTTGAAAAATGTTACTAACTAACCATACACACCTAATCTTGCCTCAGAACTTTTGCATGAAAACATTTATATTACTTTTATTATTTTTTTTAGTAATGCCACATTTGTTTCTTTTACTTTAATCATAAAAAAAAAAATTTCATAAAGGTCCAATTCGGACCACTAATAAGGCTAGCACGCACATAGGTCTAGATTGGACCATTGCCTCCCACCAGAAACTCAGTATGTATTAACTAGCTTTTAAAGTTTACAAAAAATATTTTTAGTTTTTAATATTAAAGGAAGATTTAATAAATCAGAAGTAAATAAAAAAATAAATAAATACACCAAAGATGTAGAGCATCTCAACGTCGATTACACTTTATTGCAGCACTGTTTCCTTTTTATTAATGTTTATTATAAAAAAAAATGTGTATGGTGTGTTTCTCCTTTTGTAATATCACTGGGCTGCAGCGATTATCATACATTAACTATGTAATGCTCAGGAACACTTTGAAATCGAGTATTAAGTGAGTTTACAAACGTTGCAGTTTATCTAGATACGTAATATATAATATATACAAGTATAAATAATCTTGTTAACAGCAATATTTTTTCAATTAACTACCCATTAGCTTAAAATATTTCAAATTTTGGCTAAAAGCTTGAATAAAAGCAACTCTACAAAAGCCTCGATGCACGTTTCACTGATTAAAATGTCAAAGTGCACGCCCGGCAACCACCCAAAAAAATAAAAACCAGGCTTCGTTCATCAACTGTCAATAACCGCGAGCAACAATTTGATGTGCCGCCGCTTCATCGCTTCATTAAGAAAGAAAATCATGAAGGCAATCGATCGAAGGAACGAGCAGCAGCAGCATCAAACGTAAATTTTGCATTAAAATCACTTTTGACTCATTACAAGTTGTTAGCAGCTACTTTTCACTTCATCAAACCAACCGACCGAGCGAGCGCAAGTAGAGCGAGCAGCCGCCGCCCCCCAGCAAGCAAAGTGGCAACATCAGCAACACAACATGACAACACTGCAGAAGCGGCAAAAAAGCAACAACAACAACAGCATTAACATCAAAAGCAACATGATTACACATAACATAAAAAAAAAAAAACAAAAACAAAAAGAAAGGAGAAGAGAAAAACAAGAAAACTGGCAACAATATTTGCCTGGTTGACTACCTTCTTGCCTGATTGAATGACTGTTTGACTACCTTGGTGCCTTTTTCTGCCTTCCTGGTCTGGTCTGGTCCGTCCTGTGCTCTACTACTACCTTGTTTTTTCGTCTTTTGCTTGCTCTTTTTATGCGATACCTCATTCTTCTTCTTATTATTTTTCCTCTTGCATGCAGCTGCTGCTTGGGCTTTGACGACGCCACGTCTGAACTCTTGCGGCAGTTTGCGGCATTATGGCTTATTTGCTAAATGTCAGCCAGCTAAATCTCTTTTTAACACACTCACCTCACTAACAAGAACCGCACTTAGGCCCTTTTTGTGCACCATCGGTGGCGGTTCAACGCCGCTCTGTAGGAGTAACTCTCAGCATTTGACTAGATTTTGTCCTTTAGCACGAGTGCCGTGCCGCCGCTTCCATGTTGCAACATTGCTTTGTTGGTGGTACACGTTCGTTGTAAATGTTTATTGTGCCACCAACAACGAGTGAAGTGGAATGGACTGGACCAAGCAGTGAGCCAACATTTGCCCTTGTATACTGTCGCCGTTCCACCAATTCCACCGATTTCGCTTGCGTTGTGTTGCGTTGCTTCTTTTGGCATGCAATACGCTTGAACTCGTAGATACTTTTTACACGCAGTTCGCTTTCGTTTTGTTGGCTGCGACTGCTGCCGCCAGGGAAGGGCATTTGATTTGACTCACATGGCTTATTGGGACCTCTCATTGTTGTTGTTATTGTTGTTGCTCGTAGTGCTGTCTGCGGTGCTGCTTTTGGCCTAATTGGTTGGTAATGATGTGTCTTAAGTGCAGTTTTGTTAGTCAGGTCTTGGCTGCTTTTGCGTTTGCATTTTGCCGCATATTCCCTCATACTCGTGGCAACATGTTGCGCATTGTCGGCGCGTTTTTTGCTGCCTGCCGATGTGTGTTAAAAATGCTTGTTAAATGCTTTGTTGGCGAATAATGGTCATCAATGCTTTGCATTCAAAATGGTTAAGTGGCTTCCCTTTGAAGCGCGTATCTTATTATTTTTTTTTAGCGCCAAATATGCTGAACTATTCGCAATAATAATTTTTACATATTTTGAGTTGCATACATATACATATGTATGTATCTGTCTTGTATGGCTTGTTGCTTTTCTGTGCACGAAAGAAGTTTTGCATTTAGAACGAAGAAAATTTGTAAAGTGTTCAAATAAAATCTAGCAAACATACAATTTTAGTTCATCTAATTCACAATTGCCTATTAATTTTTGAATATATCGATTAATAGTATTAAATTGTACAATTTAGTGCCATTCAGATATTGATTATATGAGATTTGTGTTAGTTAGTTAGTATAGAAGTTTTCTGTACTACGAGTTATACTACTAATATATCAGGAATAGCAAATAACAACAAACATTTATAATTGAAAATGGCTTTATTGTTTTTCAACATTTTCTCCATGAAAATTTATACACTTTTGCATTCGCTCAAACTAATTTCGAAGCACTTTTTCCACTCCTCCAAAACATAGGCTGTGAACGCATCAACAGCTTCTTCCGGTGTAGAAAATCGTTCGCCACGAAATGATTTTTTATGTTTGGGAATAAATAGAAATCATTGGGTGATAAATCAGGACTGTACGTCGGATGACCCATCAATTCGATATTTTGAGTCCTCGAAAACTTTGTTGTGTGAGCCGATGTGTGAGAGCTTGCATTTTTATGGTGGAGGGTGATTCGTCTTCGGCGATTGGGTTTCCGAATTTCTCCGAAGACTCCAGACAAACAAATGGTCGTGTACCATTCAGAATTGACTGTCCTACGTTGCTCAAGCGGAACAGTGGCCACATGACCCAATCGGCCGAAGAAAAACTTTTGTTGGTCTTGTCTTGGAACACCCGTACGATCGATTACTGTTCATACGCATATATCTATGATTCGTCACCTGTGACAATCTTATAAACGTCTTTTGAAGCACCGCGATCGTATTTTTGCCAGCATTTCTTTTTTTGAGCTATTATTAAATAAATCATTGGGTGATAAGTCATACGCGAACAAACCTGTTTTACGGCAAGGCCTCCATGTAAGTATTATAAACGCTGGTGAAACTAATGTCTAGGGATGCCTTAATCTCGGTATGTTACATGACGATCTCGCATTATCAGTTCACAACATTGATGTTTTGTGGCACAACAACGATTTTGGGTGATCTTCACAGAATTCGTCGCTAAGCGAACTACGACCATACCAGCGATATACAGTGGTTTTTGATGGTGCTTCATCGCCTTACAAAGAACTGAGTTCATCGACACAGTCTTGTTGACAGAATCAAAGTCGAAAGTTGTGAAAAATATTCCAACAACTAAATCCTTCCCTTGAAATTTTATTTTTTTTTTTTTTTTTTGGCAAAATTGATGTTTTTAACTCACTTTCACCAACACAAATAGCGCTTGTACATAAAAACGGTGTGAATGTGTATTGCCAGACTTTTGACCTACTGACATTAGTTTTGCCACTTTCCGAAATATAAATAATATCCCTCGTATGGAATGTTGGTCAAAGGCGCAGTTCAAACTGGACTGCTTCAAATTGTTTTGTTTTTCAAATTGTTTGAAGTTTGAAAGATAGATACAACCCTTATCCTAATGACATGTCTTTCTATTATTGTATGCCCTTTTCTGATATTTTCAATTGTATTGCAAACGTATATAGGTTGTGTATTCTTGATTGGCATCCCTTTCATAACACATAGTTTAAAATTTGCCATAAAATGTACTACCTTAATGAACAACATTTTGATTTGGTTCGTTCTATCATTTCAGAAATGTCAAAAATCCTTACAATTTATTTATATATATTAGATATGTATGTCAATATGACTTGATTCACTGTTAAGAAAATTGAGATGTCGATATGTATGTAAAAAGAGTTGCATTTTTTTCCCAGTGTATATAATATATTGAAACTTCCCACATAACAAAATTAGATCCGAGTTATCACAATGAATAATTAATATCCGCAATGCTGATACGATAATATTTTGCAGTTTTAAGAACTACAATCGCTTAAATTGTTTTATATATATCAGAACATTTTTCATGGAAATCAATCTCAGTTCATTTTGCATCAGAACACTTCATGCAAAAATTGGCTTATCTACAATCTTTCTCTGTCTAAGAGAAAAAAAAACCAACCACAAAATGCGAAAACTTTGAACCCAACTACTAATTTCGCACACACATAGTTCAAGACAGTCTAGCAAGGCAATTGCGATCGACGAACTGAGCCAAGTCGAACCAAACCGAACCGAAAGAAACCACAAACATATATGATATCATCTCAGCAATCTATCGCAACTAAGCGAGCCCAGAGAGCCCGGACCACTGTGTAAATTATACGTGTACCAACCAGCAAACAAAAGAACGACACAGTCGAAAAAAAGTTTTAAGAAAAAATAAAATTAAATAAAACGAGAACTAAAGCCAATGAAATCCCATCGAAATTCTACGAAATCGCAAAGTCAAACTCTTTTTGATGTCTTAATTAAAAAGTGCAATTGTTGTAGCAGTCCACGATTCGATGGTGAAACGGGAGTTGCGGCGGCGTGTGAGCGGGCGGGCATGTTGCAGCAATGTTGAGTTCAATGTTGAGCAATTGATGCAACCGTTGAGATGTTGCTAAAGCAGCAGCAGCAGCAACAACAAAAAGAAGTGTTGTAGCACGGCATACTCTCGTATTGCTGCGCTGATAAGAAACTTACAGAATTGCAAGAGCTCTCCTCAGAACGTTAAAGCGAAAAATTGTCGCATCGAATTGGAAATTTCGTGTGAGCACGCTCAGCGTCAGCAGAAACGGCAACAGCAACTGTTGCCGGTTGGCGTTGTCAACGAATTTGATCGCTTGATCAGACGTTGTCGTTTGTTAGCAAAATTCGCACTCACATGCATATGCAAACACATACTCGTACTCCTATAGACCAGAGCGGAGCAGAACAGACCAGACCATTCATCCTCTGGACTCGTCTCTAGTATTTCTATTTTGATCAATTGCGATCTTCAGCAACATGCTCCCACAATTGCAACAGCAACCGCAAAAGTGCCAGAGCGGCAGCAACAACAAATTTAAATTGCAAGTTTCAAATGTTTTAATCTTGAATCGAAGCGCGACTTTTTTTTTTTTCCTGTTTATTGGTTGCACTTTTAGTTTTAGCTTCATAATTTCTGCGTTTTATAAATTAATCAATTGAAATTTGCATAAAAATCGCGTAGCTTGCTACATGTTACACTCGAAGGGGATCGCTATCGGAGTTTTATATATAGACAAGCACCTTTGCTCCTTGCAACAGAAACAGAAACAAATAAAAGAAAAAAACTACGAAAGACTGTAACAACATAATAATCTCAACTACATATCTATCGAACAACTGACTGACAACTGCTGAAACAAATCACGCTTTCTTCAGATACATCAAACGACGTTGACGACGACGTCTGCAATTCCAACTTAAAGAAAAATTGGGAAAAAACACTTCGGATTGGCAGCGAATCAAAGAAACAATAATGATAGTTAAAATGTTGAATTCAGCAAAACGGATGCAGCTGATACCCTTTATATAAATTTTTAGTCTGACGAAGTGTAGGTGATAGATGGCATGCAAGGTCACCATATTTCAGCTAACTATTAATCTAAAGTAAAGCCCTGTATGCGGCTTATATCATAAAATATTTCGATGCAAAACTCTACTCAAAAGTAGTTTGTCAGTTACAAAGCACAATAAATCATTTTTAAAGAGTGTATGTATAAAAACTATCGGGACCAATTTCTGACACGACTGTAAGTCGAGCGGGTGGGTCGCGAGCTTTTTTGTGGCACTCAGCGTCAATTTATGAAACCTTTTTCTCAATGTGAAAATTTTATGCAAATGGAGTGGTTACCTTAATGGATCTTTTTACGTGGCAGCACTTTAAAAAGAAATGAAGGGTCAACCGACTAAGGCCAATCATTGCACCAAAATGCAGACTGCATCAGGACCCAGCTGCACCTGCATCTTGCTGATGGATTAGCTGACTGTGATCGTTATCGCAACGGTAACTGAACCGACGTCAGAGTAGAAACCGATTTAAACGACGACGTCATAGGACCCTAGATGTCAACAAAAAGTCTTGCTTCCGTTCTTTGAAGGTTATTCCGAAATCCGTCTATAAGGGAGCCTTCAAATAGTAGAAGAATCGCTATCAGAAGTAAGGCGATGCTCAAGAATCATACATTAAATAATGACATATTTTTTTAGTTTTTATCTACATAATTGGAGTCTCTAATGTTTCTTTAAATAGATACGTTACAAAGTCATTATAAAACTGGTCAGACTTCATTCAAACTGTTTGAAAAGGGTATAAAATCAAAAGAGAGTTAAGAGTCAAAGAAAAAACGCCCAATTCAATTCGATTCGCGCTTCCTGCCATCATAAACATGATTTAAGTTGTTGAAAATTAAACTCAGTACGTCTGTCTGAAATCTTACTCCTCGTGCCGGATTTTTCGACCTCTTTCTTTCTTTCTTTGAATTCTTACACTGAATTCGTGCTGTCTGTCTTGCCACCCTGCCCTGCTGCTGTTGCTGACGTTGCCATATCAAACACTTTGTGTGCTCCTCCTTTGCCAATTGGCGGCGATGCTGGATGCCGCTAAAACTGTTGGTGCTTCTGCTGTTGCTGCAGCTGCTTGGTTGCATGATTGAGCGACTCTGTAGTGCAAAATAAATCGTGTCGGTTGTTTGTTGCTTTTCTAGAGATTGTTATTGTTGTTGTTGTTATTGTTGCCATTGTGTTAACTTCATCGCTTAACATTTTTGATGACTTTGATGTGTTTATCATGTCAGTAAATGAATGAAACAAAGCGCAGCTCCATACTCCATTTTTCGGCTCTTCTCGCCTTGTTCGTTGCAGCTCTCATACTTCATTTTTGCATCGCACTCCTTCTTTCTTAACATAGAAATTTGCACTTCATTTTGCAATGACTTCGTTTTTCTCCTAATTATTTTGTATTTATTTACTTACTTTTACTATATATACTCGTACATATCTAAACTATATACACAAGTGTATATCGTTATATTATTCTCGAACAAATTCACTTTAAGCGAAATTTCTTATCCTAATTTTAGCCAGTTGAATGCATTTCGCCAAATTTCATGATTCCAGACGACAATTTATAAATACATTAGTCATATTTATTGCAGATTGAAAAACCAAACTTGTTGTATGTCTGTTTAGATAGTTTTGTTATTTCTAATCTAATAAGAAAATGGTTTCGCAGGCTATGACATTTCATTGTAAATGGCGAAGGAAGTTCCTCCTCGCCAAATAATCGTACGGACCTCATTAATAGGTCTAATTAAACCTGACTAAACTATCTAAAAATTTTATGTTCGCATGATGAAAATTTTTTTTCATTTTAAAGACCAGCGAAAATTTAGCAATAAAATTTTACGGTTCAGATCCGAAAACTAGACACTTAAAGATACAATTTTCTTTGCTCTGTACGACCATTTCCCCCAAGTTTTACCTTGTGTAATATCACCCAAAAATTTTGAATTTTTTTTATATCCCTTAATTCTTGTGACTGGTGTATATAAATATATTTTTAATGTGTTATTAGACTCAAAAGCAATAAAAATACCAATGTTAGATGCATGTGGGAGCCAAAAAGTGTATTTGGAAATAAATACTATAGTACAGATTCATCTTGTTTCTTCAATCACAAGCCTTGCTACCAATTGCTAAAATTGGTTTCCGGAACATTGCCAGTTTTATTTATTTATTATTTACGACTACATAAATTTAATCAGTTGCATTACAAATATTTTTAGACTATTTTGCTCACTGAACATCTACTTTCTAACTTATCGCTCAAATAGGAGGAAAGTTACGACCACTCAGACCCGTTGGAGGATTTTTGTTTGGTCGCCCAGTTGACCGACTGTGCCATGCTCAACTCACAGCCATGGAGTGGTCCAAGCTCAGAGTTAAGGATAGATTTTTTTTATATAGTTTAAAGAAGAATTGTAGGAGACTAGATGAGAAAATATGTTATAGGTATAGCATAGAGTCCGAACTGAATAGTGGCAAGAGATGGAGGGAGATTTATATCAGGAGCCCAATTGAGGTTTCTGAGTTTATTTGAACAGACTCAATACGATCTTGGTGGGTTCCAAACACATGATGAAAATTCCAAGATCGGACGAACAAGTGATGTGTATAGAAGTTTAGTAGAATAAGGGTCATTAAATTCCTTAGACCACCGCTTAATAAAGCCAAGTACACCTTTAGCTTTATTAACCATACACACAATATAGTTGTTATAGCTAAATTTAGGGTCCATAAGGAAACCTAAATCATTTATACAAATTTCCTTACTAAGGTTTTGCACACCCAGGAAATAGGTCATGATATAAGGTTTTCTGCGATGGAATGTTGCGCATTTACATTTAGAAATATTCAAATTAAGAAAGTTTGTTCAACACCAAGTGTACAACGAATTCGAATCTGCTTGTAATAGACTATGTTGGGAAGCATCAGAATATTACAAACGTAGTTTGACATCATCCGCATATATCAATACATGAGCATGATTTATTGCTAAAGGGAGATCATTTATGAACAAAGCAAATAGCAATGGCCCAAGATGACTTCCTTGTGGAACACCAGAAGACACATTAATAGATATAGACAAACAATTGTTAAATAATACTTTTTGAGATCTACCTACAAGGTAGGATTGTATACAATTAACTAAAGAGTGTGGAAATCCTAAAGCTTTCAAAAGCCATGTAAATAACATCGGTCTGTCGGCCAGACACAAAAACTTTATTTACGATAGAAGTGAATTCTAAACAAGTAAGAAAACACAGTCAGGCGTAACCGACTGTAAGAGGCCCTGTACCAGTTCAGGTCTCCTAACAAACACATTAAACGTTTCCCGAGCATATGACCAAACACATGACCACTTCTCACTGCTCGAATATGAATGAAAAGGAAAGGGGGGTCATTCAACTTCAATTGGTTATAAAATCGTTATTTATTATCCGATTTTGATGAACTTTTTGGATTTTGACTAAGAGGGACGTTAACTTTATACTGGCATACTCAATTTTTCTTGTGCCGAAGAAATATTTCTCCTTGGGGGTGATTTTATGGGGAAGGGGGGGGAGGGGCAAAATTTCAAAATAAGCTTGTGAAATTCCGGAGCAGTCCTAGACGAATGCAAAAAACACGAAGTCTCTATCTATTACCGTTTCCGAGATCCTTTCGTTCATACGGACGGCCAGACGGACGGACGGACAGACGGACAGACGGACATGGCTATATCGACTCCTCTATCACTCCTGACCATAATGGGGGTAACTTTGGGGGTCTCCGACCATTATTTCTACCTGTTACATACATTTGCACAAACCCAATAGGCTCTTGTACCTTCGGTACAGGGCCTAAAGATTGGTACAAATGGATCTGTCTTTAACAAATCCATGTTGCAGTGACATAACCGATCGTTTCTTGTGTGAAGGGATAGAAACGTCAAAGTGAAAAACAGAAGAGACAATGGAACACAAATAGAGCTAGCACATTGTTTTAGTATACAACTTGGAATATTATCAGGACCAGGGAGACATGAAAATTTAATAGATTTAAGAGATTATGGTAATATGGTAATTACAGGATATGATATAAAGTCGTAGGATGGGATGACATAGAGATAAGATGTTGAACGATTGGAAGAAAAATTAGTGTATATAGGTTGAAAGAAAGAATTAAACAAATCCGATATCTGAGAATCAGTGGATGCTTCATTACTATCAAGAGGAAAGTTAGCGGGAAAAGCTGTATTTTTATGGTTAGTATTGACAAAGTTGAAAGAGCTTTTAGGATTATTGCGCACATGGTTTTTGACTCTTAATAAATAAGCATCGTTACACTGTTTATTAAATGAGTTAAAGTTAGAGCGTGCAGTGGAACAGGTTTTTTGTATTTTTTGAAAAGGCGAAATTTAATATTTTTTTAATTCTTCTTTATACTCTTTACACGAATTGTGAATAGTATCGTCAAGGAATTTGTAACTCATGAATGCTCATAAATATGTTCTTAATCAGCTAAATGAGACATATCGATTTAGCCATGTGCACTGCCCACTTTCTGTTTAAATGAAAACTAGTCGCTAGTCACTAATTGTTAAGATATTGATCTGAAATTCGGAATGGATGTTGCTAGACTCAGCAAAGGCGTATTACGCATATTAGAATATAAACCATCACACAAATCCACCTTTAACATTTTCATTGTTGTACTAAAAAAATTTTATTGTAGTCAATAACAGCTTGAAATTAAGAAGAAGAACTCCTTTGTTACAACTTCATATTCGATATGATGATGTTTTATGTCAAGAAGCTTCATATTTTTATTAATGTATATGTTATGTAATTTTATTAAGAGTCGTTTTCGGATCTTCATATTTTTGCCTGGATCGAAAGACACCTAGATTTGCAATTTCGTTTGTTTGGTTTTCTGAAGTGCACGGATTCATGGTTCAATCTAAGTGAATTATAAATATGTAAATGAAAATAAAAAACGGCTCTAAGAGTATTAAAACTTGTATTCTACGTTTTCTCTTGCTTCCCTTGTATCTGTATAAACTATGAACAGCGCCAATAATTAATATGGAATAACATGGAAAAGTTCACCAGGAGAATATATACATTTGCAAATTATATAATCAAAAAAACAAAAACTCGTTGCACCAATAACTTATTGGTCTACTCATCAAAAAGTCAGTGATATTTTGATTTTTCCTACTGTAACTTGTATTTGAAAGAAATTGAAATTGACTCACAGAAATGAAGTAGATGGCAAAAGGATATGCCCGGAGTAATACAATATTTCGACTTATACTCTCAGAATGTAGGTTCCCTTTTTGTTCAACAGACAGCTTGAATATCGCCAACTACACTAGCAAAGTCATCACACGATTGTGCTTATTTTAGCTTGCGTCCGCTTAATGTTGATTTTATTTAACCGTAATCATGAATCAATAATCTTAATAATGATATTCATCCAAAAATTAATGGATTGAAATCAACTTAGAGTTCTACATTTTAAGTTACAACGCGTGTATATCAAAAAGTACTGATTTTTTATAGCAGTAATAATCATTGTGGAATAGTTCCTTTGAGTTGCCTTACACGGTCCAAATATATTATGAATCACTTCTGTCTTTTTGTATTATATTTAAGAAATGAAAGTATTATTCTATTAGACATTGATTTCCAATATTTAATGATATGCTTTGTATATATCAAAAAGTACTGATTCTTTATAGCAGTAACAATCATTGTGGAATAGTTCCTTTGAGTTGCCTTACACGGTCCAAATATATTATGAATCACTTCTGTCTTTTTGTATTATATTTAAGAAATGAAAGTATTATTCTATTAGACATTGATTTCCAATATTTAATGATAAGCTTTTATTATTGTAGTCAATATCAACTTGAAATTATTGTCATATCAAAGCAATTCACATCAAGCTTTCCTAGATGTGAACACTGTCGTACAAATTAAACAATACAAATTTGTCTAGAAAACTCCAAAAATTAGTGATAACGTGAAGACATTTATTGCGAATATGTTCAATCAACTGTTCACCAATGAATAAATGAATAATTTTGGGGCTTCGTGTTAATGGCTTTAATAGTGCATATAAAGAAAAAAACTATCCGAAGTTTTACAATTGTAAGCACAATAGTTGCTTTCTATCAGCTAGTCTTTTAATCATTACCCATTTCAATACTAGCACGAACAGGTCTATGTGACGGCAATTGAACCCATGGAATGCCTTCCTTTGCTTATCCGGATATCAAAGTATTTCTGCCACATTCGCCGTGACCGCGCCAAATTCGGTTCGCGAGCTGTGTGAAGGTGCTAAAGACAAGAAGGATGCGAAATCTGTTGCTCGTTTTGTTCTTTTTTCTTGCGCTTCGCTTTCGCTCGATTCGTTTACTTCGATATTCAAACTCGAGTAAATCACGAATAGCTCGCGAGCCTAAGATATGAAAATGTTGATTATTTACACACGACGTCGATGAGGACGACGACACCACTGCTGTCGAAACTGTTCCAGAGCCCTGCTTGCAAAGAGATCAGCTCTATTCCATTTGGATGAGAATCTCTATTTAGCACAGGACAGGCGGGCGGGCAAATTTTTCGCTCATTTACGCTTCGAAACGATGAACGAAGTGCGAAATGAAATGTTTCTGCCTTCTGCTTTTCTTTTTTTTTTTTTTGCGTTCTCTTCTTCGTTTTAGACTTCGTTACCTTCCTTCTTCGCCGCCGTGGTCGCCGTCCTCATTTTGTAGATTTCTCGAATTTGTGCTTTTTATTTTACATTTGTGCTTTATTTTTGATTAATAACAATTGATAATAAACTATAAGTCCCAAGAAACAAGTTCACAAACTGATCCTGCCTACGTCCCGGCTCCATTCACTTGGATTGGCCATGCGGTGATGTTGCTCTAACTATTTATTCTCAGCTTCTGCTGATGGTGATGATTGCCTGCTTTTGAGTTGTAAACGAAATAAAATCTTAAAGAAGAGACTTCAATATAAAGAGTTGTTCGACTATTTTATTCTCTAAACACTTTCTTGACAAGGATTGTATTGCAGTAGATGGAATGAGAGGTTTGACTTAATAATATTGTTTTAAATAAACCAAACTTTTTTAAAAGTTTATATAAAAAATAAGTTGCCGCATCCGGAAAATATTAAAACCCGACCCATTGAAAACCAATCGAGAACTTTTAGATTTTTCAATGGATAATATTTTTATTTGAATAAAAAACCAGTTGAAATGAAGTATAAAAGTTTGCTTTATTTATACTTTTGTAAGGTAAAATCGTATAACCTTGAAATTTTGTTTAATGTCAGATCAGACACTAGAAAAAGCTTGAGCCACCAAATTTAGTAAATAGATTTTCCTTACGCATACGGAATTCAAATGAAATACACCGTGCCAAGAAATTATCTCCCGGATAGTAGTTATGTGGGTTAATTTTTTTAATGTTGGTAAAACTGTTCTTGATTATGATGTCGACTTTTAGGACTAGCAGTCAACCAGTATGCTTATCGCAGCTGTTTAAGTCAGTCGACCTCAGTAGACTTTGTCGATTTTTTAGTGAATTTTTAAGTGAAAATATTGATCAACATATCTGTGTTATATTTTGTGCTGCGAATGAAATTTCGTGCACTGATACATTAAAAATATTGCAAAAGGTTTTTCGTAAATCTGCTTTGTCAAAATGCGTACTTACGAGTGGTATAAGTCGACCGACGATAACGTGACTGAAATCGTTGCGGAAAGTAACCATATGAGCTTGAAATAATGGAGATGTCACACCACTTGTTCTGATTAAGCTAACTCGGAACACCCCTTCATGAAATAACTACTGGCGACGAGACATGGGTGTACGAGTACTACTCACTTTCGAATAAGCAATAATCCGAAAGGCGCGTCAAAGCCTGATTATACAAAATCGCCAACTGGTTGAAAGATCGCGCTAAAAATTGGTATCATAATTAAGGTCATTGTTACCAACGTAGAGTAAAATTAACAACTACCCGGGAGATTCAAATGAATTTAATTTTAATATTTCTCAAATAAGTAGAGGCGAATCGAATGGTCTGACGCCCTAAAAAGTGAAAACAATTTAATGAACATCAAATCGGAAAACAGATCAGAGCTAGTCAAAAAATATTCGAAAACTCAAGAATGTCAGAAGAATACCATAAAATTTGGGTCTTTTTCCGTCAATGTTTTTTTTTTTTTTACAGCAAATCTTTGCCCACCGTAAATATTACCTATAGCATAAAATTAACTTTTCCAAGGCTTTTTTACCATTTTCCCATTTTACCACTTATTATTATAATTACTATTATTATTTGAATAATTACTTTATTAGCTTCCCCATTACATGCTTCTTCTGCTCGGACATTTTTCGTTTTTATCTTTAATAATTTCTCTTCGAATTCATTAGGTTACGCACCGTAGTCAGAAGCTATTATAAAGAAGTACATCTTCTTCAAGCCATGCCAGACAAACTGGCGGCACAAATTTTCCATTTTGTCTAGCACTGCAGAAAGTGTTCCCACAAACCACAGTCAGATATAGATGAAGCGAGGGAGAGGAAGAAAAGGGTGTAAAACGGGCGCGGGCCATAGTTGCATGTGCGCAGGCGCAACGCTTTGCTTTATCAACGCAAAATCAATTGGTGGAAAATGAGACTCACTTTGAGTGGAGTTGACCTCAGAAAGTCGGCGACAACAACGATTAGCGGTCGAGGTGGCAGACAATGGGCGCAAGTCAAAAGACAAAAAATTTGCGAACCACAGCACACGGTACACGAACGAGGAGAGAAATGGTGGGGTTTAGTTGGAGACAATCAACGCAGCTATAAAATGAGCAGGCACTCATGGTGCGATTACCGCACGACGATTGTTGCGCCGGGAATACCAAATTGTTCGATTGTTTATTGCAGTACAATAAAACGCCCACAGTGGTGGTGAGGGCCTACTTCAAAATGTTAAGGCGATCGCAGCGACCAGACCAACCGTACTCAACCGCAGCCAAAGTGAGAAACCAACAACACCAGCAAGCTTAACGAATGCAGTAATCTGCCGGCAATGTTCGCCACTAAGCTTGGTCGGTCGTTTTGGGCCCCTTTTCTCTCGCTCCCGAAATCTTATCGGCGACGATCAATGCGGCTTCTACGCGCTGCTGCTGCCGCTACAACAACAACAACAACAGAGCAACTTCGATGCCGCGACTGTTGCTGATTTAACAAATTGATAAACAATTGTTGGCAAGTGGAGCGCGAAGGCAAAGGTGGTTAAGGTGGCGAGCGGCGAAAGGCGTTGAGCTGTACTTATAAAACGTTACGAAATCGCTAAACAAACGATCGAAACAACGCTGGCTCGCTGGCTGGATTTGCTATCTGTCCGTCCGTCTGTCTGTATGTCTGTATGTCTATTTGGAAGGCTGGCAACAATGGCAATAATATGACGCAGTCATAGTGTGGCCCAACGCGTAATCATTGAATCTTCCCTCATGCGCTGCGCTTAACTGAACTGCGTTTTTTTTTTTACTACATTGAGCGAACGACAGCGGTAAGCGTTGAAATTGCAACCCACCAGCATCAGCAGAACCAACACCGAAAAGAATATCAGCAACAGCTGCTGTTGCCGTTGCAGTTCCTGTTGCTGCTGCTGGCTGCAGGAGCAGCGATATTTTGTATTTCATTCAAAGCCATTGTTAGCGCTTGACGCCTATCTGCCCTCGAGAATCTGCTTTCCTCAGCTTTAGCTTCAACTTGAGCTTCAGTTCGGTTTTGGCCAAATGAAGTGAACTTTGTGCGTTGTTGTTCGGTTTTATTGTATTATATTTAATTTTTTTCTCGCCGTTTTTCGATGCCTACGAACACTTAACGTGTGTTTTTTATCGCTTTGCAATCGAAGGCAATAAATATCTTACAAATAAGCAGAATGCGCTGGAATGCGAGCCTGAGATGAGGCTGGAGTTTGGCTGGAGCTGAGCTGCGCTGTGCTTCACGGCGATGCCGATGATGACGATGTTGATTGCTGTTGTTATTTTTGTTCCTGTCGCTGCTTTTCTGATGCTGGAATAGTAATAATAACAATGATAATAGGTACAACAACAAAAGTATGTGCGTATTTATAAGTAAAATATTTTAATAATTGATAATTGATTTTTCCGACGCCCTGCCTGCACTAGGTATCCCGGTACTACGATCGTTCGTATTTGCATGATGACGCTATCACACACACAAAGCGCTGTCAGAGTAGAAAAGAACCTCTACGAACCCTTCGATAGCAAGAAAGGTTTCAGGAATACATATTACATACAGCATATGTCAAGCTCGATCTTCCAAAAGGAAGTGATGCTGCTCGCGGATGATATTGATATCTTCGTCGAGTCAGCAAGGTGTTCTCAGAGATTGAAAAACAATCTCGGCTCATGGCTCTAACGGTGAATAAAGTCCAGGCGGAGTACTCGCACGCCGTCGTTGCGTCGATGCAATTTTGGGCTGAGTAAGAATATTATATCTAAAATTAGAGCCTCTCTCGAAAAACCAAAAATCAAGATCTTCGAGACGCTGGTACTCCCGGTCTTATTGTAGGGCGCAGAAGGTTCGTGATTGAATCAGACAAAACGGCGTTGAAAATCTTCCAGAGAAAGATTGTTCCTATTATTATTCGATGAGTTTGACATAGTCCAGCGCATAAAACTCCAGCGGCTGCACTGGGCTGGTCACCTCATTCGAATGGAATAAAGAGCCCCAATACGTATGGTTTACATAGGAGGTCAATAACTTTATTGGTCATATTTAGTAGTTGATATTTAGTTATGTTTCAGGCCTTATGGGAAATTCGAAACGAAAAACTTAGGCGACAAACTAACTTTTTAAACTTTTTTGACTCTATTTCGATTATCTGCTTTCAAAATCAATTTTAAATAGTGTACAGCAATAAAGTATAAAGTGAAAAGTTGATTTATTTAAGTAAAACATTTTGTAGAGTTGGTCAATGGTATGAACTCGAAAAGAAGTGATTTATCCTGGCTTATATTATTTACGTATAACGTAAAATTTTTAGGCCCTGTACCGAAGGTACAAGAGCCTATTGGGTTTGTGCAAATGTATGTAACAGGTAGAAATAATGGTCGGAGACCCCCCAAAGTTACCCCCATTATGATCAGGAGTGATAGAGGAGTCGATATAGACATGTCCGTCTGTCCGTCCGTCCGTCCGTATGAACGAAAGGATCTCGGAAACGGTAATAGATAGAGACTTCGTGTTTTTTGCATTCGACTAGGACTGCTCCGGAATTTCACAAGTTTATTTTAAAAACTTGCCCCTCCCCCCTTCCCCATAAAATCACCACCAAGGGTAAAAATTTCTTCGGCACAAAAAAAATAAGTATGCCAGTATAGAGATATCGTCCTTCTTAGCCAAAATCCGAAAAGTTCATCAAAATCGGATAATAAATGACGATTTTATAAGCAATTGAATTTGAACGACCCCCCTTTTCTTTTCATTCATATTCGCGCAGTGAGAAGTGGTCATGTGTTTGGTCATAAGCTCGGGAAACATTTAATGTGTTTGTTAGGCGAACTGAACTGGTACAGGGCCTCTCACAGTCGGTTACGCCCGACTGAAATTTCCTTACTTGTTTTTATTTATTTTGACACAAAAATGGTCAAAAAGAAAGCGGTGTGTCCAGGCGAAATCTTCAAACTTGCTTTAAATACGGAAAACAAAAAAAAAAAACAAGTAAGAAAATTACAGTCGGGCGTAACCGACCGTAAAAGGCCCTGCACCAGTACAGATCATCGCTCGAATTAGCAAAATTCAAATAAACTCGTAAAATTCCGGCTCACATTGGTTTTTTTGTTAATTTTTATTTATCTTTAATATCGCTCACACAAGATCATTACTCATCTACACACTTGAGCTTGACTCGTGTGTCGCAGTATGATAAAACCCCAAATGAATACAGCGGTAAGCGGTAAGTTGAATCGATGAACGAAGAGATATTATATAATAACTGCTAACACTACTATAAGGGGTAGCTTTCTTGCCCTTTTTCAGAATTTTGTATAAACAGCTTTTGGTTTGTGCTCTAAATTAAGCTAGACAAGCCAACATTTTTGGATCTTACGTCAATCCTTTTGATATTTCTAAATGAAACACAAATAAGTGTGATCTGTCACGTTTAAACGAACGCTGCTAACATTATGAATATCAGTTTTTAAGATATCCATGTGAAAATGAATTTTGAAAAATATCTGTAATCCTTCTTCAGACTTCTTCGCATTATTTTGTACAGATTTATTTGATTTTATTTGGTCTATCAGTTTTAATAGGATGAAGCTTCCAGAAGCAGATTTTCAGAGTTGAAATCATTTTTTTCAAATACCAATTGGATTGAAGCATAAAAATTTTGATCTGTTTATACTTCAAACTTGATAACAGTCTAAATTCACAGATTTCCACCTGAGTCGGAATATTACTAAACGATCCTACTTTAAAGGACTATATATTTTTATATATAGCACTAAGCTTGTTATACTTATCATGGTTTCTAATACTTGGGGTGAACATTCTACTAACCATCCTAATGCGTTAAGTGTGGGGGTCTAATGGTAAGGAGTTATTATTAAAAAGATTAAAGATTCAATCTGCAAAACAAAAGACTCAAGCAACGAACTTGCATAGAAATTAAAGTTTGCATTTCCGTTCGCTCTGTTGTAAAAGAGGGAAGCAGTAGCTGCATGACTGCCTGCAGACGTCAAAATTTACAAATATGGTAACACAAGGCGGCGACGGCAGCGGACTTGGCATCGTCGAAACGTGTAAAACTTGGCCAAACATGAAGTGCGGAACGACGCGATTCGGTACGTGTCCATCAAAGCGCGCGTGTTGTATTTTCCAGCTCATTTTACGCTAAATTACAGTTGCATAAACAACTGCGGAGCACAACTTGAAGATCGCGGCAAGACCGAGATTTGTTTGTACATGAGTACGCGGGCATTGCTCGTTTGGATTGGATGGAATGAGTGTATCTGTGTGTTCTTGCTGGCTGACATTTCAATAGCTACGAATTGACAGGTCAACGCGCAAAAAGCATCTGTACGGCTTCAATGCCGGCGTGCTCGCGTTCGCTCTTACAATGCAGATGGGCATTATGGCCTGGCGCGCTGTTTTGCTACAGTTTGCTGATCTGAGAAGCGAGCAGAGACCGATTTCTTGCGAAATAGCAACAGTTCTGATGCTGGTCGGTTGAAGCAGGTTGATGAGATTTTTGCTTAAGTATTACACCGCGCCACTGGCCTCTGTTGTCAAGCCGATCTCCAGCGGCCAGACGGCCAGGCGGACAGTTCGAGTGGCTCAAGTACACTTCATACAAGTACTTGCAAGACGAGCAAGCGCAGGTCGATCCAATACGAACCGAGCTGTCGGGCTTATCAAGGCTGTCATATCTATCTACGTATGTGCTTGTCCGCTGTTTGCTTTTCTGCCTGCCTGCCTGCCTGGATCTTGTGTAGTGTCTATATGTGTGAGTCTTATTATCTTGGCCAACATCGCTGGTCGTTATAATATTTTGTACACAAACAAATCAGATGTCAGTTGGTTTTCTAATCATTATGTGCGAGCTTACACGGTGAAAAATTCCTTTCTTCTTTCATTTTGGAAGAAAAGCGAAAAAGAAACATAAAAGGCTCGACTCCATTTTCTTATCCTCGATGTGACTTTTGCAACATAAGAAGGATGAGAAGGAAATGAATGAAAGATAAATCAAGTTTGAAAGGTACGCGGGGAGCACTTTTATTGTTCAAGTTTTGAGTTCATCAGCTCTATTCCAAGCGTGGAAAATTATACTTGTCTAGGGTGACATATATATGGATTTCACGAAAAGTTTGTTATCGCTATTTTAAGAATATAAGAAACATATTTTTCAAAGCTTACCACCAAGCGCTTTAAAAAGACGCTACTGATTCTCATTTCAAAGGATGTATAAAAGTCGCTCAGTGTACGAGCGAGTAGCTTGGCATCTTGTCTGTTTCAATTCGATTTATACAGACGTTCTAGCATCGCGCATTTTCTTCGTAATCCGCTGAGCAAAATAGATTTCACTACGGGATAAACACGTTTGCTGCAGTTTTGGCTGTTTAAAACCAGACAATCGGACGACGCTACCGCAACGAGAGCTGAGTCCCATCCTATGCTGGAACTGCAACTGCGGTCCGCCTTACTTTGTTTGTTTTTTTTTTTTCGAGTTTTTTATGCGTTTCGATTTTGTGGCTCGCCTGACAATTTGTTCGATAATAATTGTTAACCTTTGGTCAATTTGACACATATTCCCTTTCGTTTCTTGTCTTTCGCTTCTTCTTCTTTCGGATGCACAGCGCAGTAGTTTATGTTTGTTGCTATATTTCTTTGGAAACCAACGACGCACTGTGCAGCTGACTGATAGCGATTCCAGGAAGCATTCGAACTTCATGAGATGAGAAATCGATAAGCGAGCGTGACTAACAAGCAAAAGAACAGAATCATTTTTTTTTTCTTATTTGAAACTTTAGAGAAATTCCAATTTATAAATTACTGATTTCTGTTTTTCGATATGTTTTACAGATTCCAAAGATTTAAACACGCGAGAACTGAGTGAGCAAAAACTAGAGCCGGAGAATGAATCACAAACAGATAAGACTGACAGGAACGACTTAGAGATGAGCGAGAACCATGAAGATGAACATCGGGTAGAACGATCCAAATCGTCACCGCCTTTCACACCATCACCTTCGTCACATTCGAACCAACAATCTACGGATCACGATAAGCACGGGCAAAACGAACCAGAATCTAAAGTTGATTTGGAGACGATCGAATTTGCTAGGTCATTAAGTGTGAGTGCTCCGAATTCTCCAACAAACTCAGTCGGACAAGCGAACGATCTCCTTTTGCAATCTGTTAATAAGGAGGGTGACGAAGAGGTAACAATGAACACAAAAATGAGGCATTCAAATACATCAACGCCATCTCCTACTGCTGCCACACCAAGCCCTGTCCAAACTCCCTCACCACCATTATCAACACTACCCACAAAATTCGAAAGTAATGCGCGCACAACACCATCTCCTATTATACCAAAACTTCGACTAAATGCACTACTTGCCTCGGATCCAGCACTTATGCCGGATGCCAAAGATCTTAAGATGCTTCACGAGGCCTCACAGGCGGCGAATGTGGCATTGCCACCACCACCGGCTCTGACTAAGCAAGAGCCGTACGTCGTAGAAAATGTTGGCGAGCCATCGCTTAAATCGACCAGTGGAACTGCAGAGGTACCTCGCGTTAAAGTATTCATGTGTATGCCCTGCGGCATTGGCTTCAGCTCACCGTCGACTCTGGAGGCTCACCAGGCATACTACTGCTCGCACCGCAACAAAGAAGGCGCCGATGACGATGCCTCCGGTACCGGAATTGGCGCAGATAAAAACACAGCAAATTCTTCTTCTATGTCTTCCGCAACAACAGCAAGTGGCGAACCGCCGGCAAAGTTGGCCCGCATCGGCAAACAGTACGCCTGCACTCAATGTTCCTACAGCGCCGACAAAAAAGTCTCGCTGAATCGCCATATGCGCATGCATCAGACTTCGCCAGCGGTCAGTGCACAAACAGCCGCCAACGGGACTGTGGTCACCAACTATGAGGATGGCACTAGTCAAGTGAGTTGTGTGTTGACGTTTACGCACCGCTATTCATTGAATTCCTAACTAACTGATATTAAACTTTTTTTTATTTTTGTTATTACAGCAAATCGATCGCTATTGCAGCGATTGTGATATTCGTTTCAATAATGTGAAGACTTATCGTGCACATAAGCAACACTATTGTAGTTCCCGGCGTAATGACGGTCAGCTAACACCTAAGCTAGAAGTATCCACTGCTAGCGGTGCTGGCGCCGGAGCAATGAATAACGCTGCAAAGGCATCGCCGATCATCGGCGGCGCACATAGCCCACAAACACGCAACAAAACACCCACTCCTGCAGCTGCTGCTGCACTACAACAACCACCACCACCGCAACCGTACTTTGCGTTGCCAACCAATCCAATAATTATTGTGCCGTGCGCACTTATACGCGCTGCCAGCCTAATTCCAGGGCCACTGTAAGCAAACATTCTCACATCTTGTCTTTACTTTTAACTTAATATCGCATTGAATTTGCGCAGCACCACTTCCACATCCGGAATTGTGAATCCGGAAACCACATGTTTTACACTGGACAATGGCTCACTGAAGCCTCTGGCCACAGCGCTTAATTTAAATGCCGCTCTAGGAAGTGTCAATTCCGCTTCAAGCAACAACACCTGCAGCCAAATGTCAAATATCCCGCACGCCGAAACCAGTTTGTTGACTGAGAAGAATACCACCAGCAGGCAACTCGAATCCGTGGATTCAGAGCCTATAAAGCGTAAGGAACCCAGTACACGGTATATATAACTTCCTTTAATGTATTAGATTCACTCACTAACCTGCATTCCTTCAACAGTGAAACGGCACCACTAGATCTCTCACTTCGTCGTTCGCCCATTGTCGCCATGTTGCAGCGCCAACGCTTTGAAATGGAAACGCTTCTAGAGGCGGCTAAGGAAAACCTTTCGTTAGACGAGAGCGGCAGTGTTACACCAGAGCAAATTGTTTGTGCGCCGTCACTGCCCAACAGCCCATCGATGAGTCCTTCGCCAAAGCGACGAGCCATTAGCCCACGCAGTTCGGGCGCCGACAGCACATCGTCAATGTCACCACCAGCCAACGTTTCAGCAGCTAGTTTTGCAGCCACAGCTGGACTTTTAGACAATTTACCATTACGCTCCATGCTGCCTGCAGATCTTGCGCTGAAACTTTCCGAATCAAACATTATGAACCCAATACTCGCAAAACAAAACCTCGAACTGGCGCTCAAATTGTCAGCAGCTGCCGCAGCAGCAGCCTCCTCCACTTCGGCTTCGCCCTCTCTTACCGGTGGCTCTAGTCCAGCGGAACTAGCTGCTGCAGCTGTTGTAGCCGCCGGCAGGTTGGGTTTGGCAGTACCCAATGCTGCAAGTGGGGCTGCCAACTCACAGCCGCAGATCTATGTGAAACAGGGCGTGTCCAAATGTAAGGAGTGCAACATTGTTTTTTGCAAGTATGAGAATTATTTGGCGCATAAACAGCACTATTGCTCGGCGCGCAATCAAGATACCAATGATGCAGTGGGCAGCGGCGATGTGAAAGCACCGTCACTCACCCCACCCAATGCCTCTGGTGCTTCCGCAACCACATCAGAATCCACTGGACCGCAAGTTGCCTACCAGCAGCTCATTTGTGCAGCTTGTGGCATTAAGTATACATCACTCGACAATTTACGGGCTCACCAAAACTACTACTGCCCCAAAGGCGGTGGCAGCGGAGCAACTGTGGAGGCGGCAACGGTAAGTAAAATAACATCATAATTTTAAAGTCGACATATTCATTTCGTTTTCGACTGCAGCTAGCGTTGCCAAAGGAAAAGTGCAACAAGTGCAAGAGCGTGCATGAACTTGGTTTGCCATGTCCGCCGCCCAGTACTGCCGCGCTGCAACATTTACAGGCACAGGCCACACAGCTTATTAGCGCCAACACAGGCGTCGAACGTGCGACGAACAATCACCACCATCAACCACATCAGCAACATCATGTGAACAAATGTCCCGTCTGCGGCGTAGTCAGTCAAACAGCGGCATTGGCCCGCAAACACATGGAAAAACATGGCACTGTAAAAGCCTTTCGATGTAAGATCTGCCTGTACAAGGGCAATACTCTGCGAGGGATGCGAACTCACATCCGCACCCACTTCGATAAGAAGACAAGCGACATAAACGAGGAACACTACATGACCTGTATTTTTGAGGAGGACACTATGGATAGCATGGCCAGCGCAGCGGTAGCTGCTGCTACAGCTGCATTGCAGCAGGAACAGCAACAAGTTGAGTTACAGGGCCAAGCCCAACAGCAACAGCAACTGTACAACTGCGATATCTGCAATTATGCTTCGACTTACAAGGGTAATGTGGTAAGTACTTGGCTTTAAGTCAGTCTTTCCTCTATGCATATAATCAACTTTATCTAATCGAATTCTGCAGTTGCGCCACATGAAACTCATGCATCCACAACTTGCAATCAACTCACCATCAATATCACCCGACGCTGGCGTTCAATTCGACCCAAGTGATGCGGCCATGGCGGTTACACTTAACGGCGATACCGCGCCAAGGTAAGTTCAACTTTCCGCTGTCATTCAAGCCATTTGTTCTTACTTGACACCTCGTTTGGCCTTTTTTAGCTTTGTCATCAAATCGGAGCCCTTGGAGTACGGAGCACAACCGGTATCAAGCCAAATGTCAAATCTTGGGCTTATAGTAAGTGACAGCAATAATTCACCCAGGTCAACAACACCATTACCCAATGCTCAGGCGACAGTACCAGAGCTACTGCCACACATCAAAACGGAGCCTATGGACGTCGGTATTGATGTTACGACATCGTCCTCATTGACGTCCACACCTGTCGCAGTTGGTGTAGGCGCAGCTTCGCCGTTAGGGCCAGCTGCCACAGCAGCATCCGATGCATTGAAGAAGTACTGCTCCACGTGTGACATTTCCTTTAATTATATAAAGACATTTTTGGCGCACAAACAGTTTTACTGCAAGAGTAAGCTGCACCGTCCAGAGGGACATGACAGCCCCAGCCCGAATGCGACTGCCTCCGCTACCATGTCGTTGCAGTCGCCCACAGAGGTAATGTTGCTGCAACAGAAGAATAAGGAGAATCTGCAGCAAGAGGCGGCTATTTGATAGAATCAACTGTGGCAAGCGCAGCGCAAGCAGCTCGAGTGGTACTACAAATGCTTCTAATCAACGATAGCACTTTGAGCTGCGATGACTTCCAGGCCCATACCGAAACTGTCAGTATTCTTGGAGAATCTCCATGGCCTATTCTATATCTACTATGTAAATTACAAATAAAAAATAATCATCATCTGTCTATGGTTGTCGTGAGTTGTACTAGATTAGCTCTGTGAAGTCGCATTTATTGATAGTCGTGTCAGAAAATTGAGGTTATGAGCAGATAATTTGGTGATGTACGACTACATACATACATAATGCATAGAAATAATATTTCATGAAATAAAATGCATGCCAAAGTTAAATTAACTATTTACGCGTAGTTGAGTCTAAGTAATATGAGCGCAACGCCCTTTAAATTTAAAGATATAAGAGTATACACATGTGTGTATGTATGCGAAAGAATTTCCATAAACAACTCGTGCAAAGAAAATAAAAAGTCCGTTTATAAAATGTTTAATAACAACATATGTTCCACACGATTATATGTTTTATGTATATTTTTTTCTTCCAAGACAGACGAAAACAAAAACAACTTAACTGTGTTCATTAAATATTGAAATAAAAATAAGTTTATAATTTTCATCCGAAATTCTACATTATTATATATAATACTAACATGTTAATCAGTTGTATTTTGTTTTCAAACTGTGCAAAATTTTTTTATGAAATAATATTACATTGTACGAAATGTTGAATTTTTGAAGTGTGTAATTATAATTATGATAAGTGTATGTGACAATAATAATTTATTCCAAAAGTATATTTAAATAAAATCATTACAAAATCATTTTAAGTTGCCTTTTACACCCAGTGCACTTAGGGTAAGTATATGCAAATGCATGTAACATACCGCTGGAGAACGAGGAGATCCCTTAAAATATGACCAGCACACGAGACGAGTCGATCTTGCCTTCTGTCAGTCCATCTGTATGACTGACTGAGAGAAGATTTCAATGACGCAACAAGAATTAGCTTATTAAATCTAATTTCGCAGAAAATGGCGTAGGTTTTACTAGTATTTAGTTAGTTAGATAATATGCCGAAAATTCATTAAGACAATTTTGTAACGATCTTCCTATGGGATTGTATTGAACACCGGCGCTGTATCATCTAGAAAAATTGATAGGAAACAATTTTCATTTTTTGGTATTTGATAGTATAGACATTGTATAGTATAGGACCCAACAAAGAGCCTTGTGGAACCCCTGCACTAAAATTACGTTTCGAAGATTGGACAACATTTAGTTCAATGTAGAATTGTCTTTTAGAAAGATAATTTTTTATAACTTTGATTAGGTATGTTGGTGTGCCAATGACTTCAAGTTTATGTATTAACCCATGATGCCAGACTGTGTCGAAAGCGGGTACAAAGTCTAATGTAACCATGCTTACAGACATCTTATTGCTAAGAGTTTCTTTAATAAAATCTTTAAGTTTAATAAGAGGGTGCATGCAGTTATAAACTGATCGAAGGCGTATTGGTCTGCAGGTAAAATATTATGCTGTTCCAAGTAAAAATTTTGGACAAACAGCAAAGTAAACTGATGGGTCTATACCTTTGGGGCCTTTTAGGGGGTTTACCAGGCTTAAGAATCGGTAGTATTTCAGCAATTTTCAATTCCCTTTGAAAATAACCAGCAATTAGACAGTTGTTGATACGCAACAGCCAAGATGGAAGATTTTTTAGACTTATATTGGGTATACCGTATGGATCAGATGATTTCTTAGTTTTCAGTTCTTTTAGTATGTAGACAACTTCAATGGTTGAAACATAACTTTCAGCAGACAAGAGTCGAATAGATTGATCAACTTCGCTTATTGTTTCTAAATTAGAAAAAGACGAAGTTAGGTTGTGCTTAGTTTGGAAGACATCACCTAATAAATTTAGTTTCTCGTCAGTGATAGTATACTCAGTGTCAGCATCATGTAGGCAAGGGATGAACGATCTTTTATTTTTTGATAGCTCTAGTGATGTTCCAAAATGGTTAAAATTTTTTTCTAATGCTTTTAGATTATTGCTCCAGTTAACATTGTTAAAATTGAAATCGAATCGCATTATATAATTAAGATGGATGATTCTGGCTTTGATTATTGATTGAGTAGTGCTAACCCATTGCCTGCGAAGAGTGTTTCTTATTGTGAAAAGTTATTTAATGCGATTAGAAATCTTAATATGTATATTTCGAAAATGTTTGTGTACGAGAGCTCTACGTATAGAATTTGATATCTTGCTGGCAAACGGTCTGGCATATAGTTAATGTCGTTAGGGGTTGGGGATAAACTTCATACCTTAAATGTTCTGCTTCAAAATAATTTTTACAATACGTTAAAAGAGCTTCCAGTTTGTTTTGGCAAAATATGGAACAGATATTCTTTCTGGCAAAATTGTAGAGAATACTTGATAACAACGGGCAAATGGTCAGAGGACAAATCTTTAATTACTGCTGGGTTGCTAAAAAGCCTAGGTGTATTAGTGAGGCATTTTGATATGCTGGGATATAAGTGGGGTCAAGAGAGTATTAAATTTACCTAACGATGAGAGGTCAATAACTATATTTCCCCAACAGATAGCTCTTAAACTGTTCCAAGCTCTGTTGCACGGATTGACGTCTTTAGCTATTAATAAGCGGCCATCGATATGTTCTATTTTTAAGAGGTCTGATTTATAAACTTCATCACGTGTTTACGGTCTTTAGATAAATTGTAGTATGATGTGAGGCAATTAGCAGTACACCGTGAAAAATGTAAAGAATAAATTTGGGTAGAAACGTTAGTGGTTAAATTAATTTGAATGCCAACATTTTCTATCAAATGAGTTTTGATGCTAGTAATTGGTTTATGGCTTACATAAATTTTACAACAATAGCAACACCACCACTTCGTCTTTCTTGTCTATCACGCCTATAAATGGTGTAGTTTGGTATGCTTAAACGATCGGTTTGAGGAAGCCAGGTTTCATTGACTAAGGCAATATGAATTTGGTTTTAGGTAAGGAAATTAAAAAGTTCCTGGTTTACCAAGGCCAACACTGCTGATGACATAATTGAGTTTATTACTTTAGACTCCGATCTGACATTGAAAAACATCGCAGTACAAACTTTTAATTTTAAATATTCCAGAGATATTGCTTCTTTCAAACTGAGCATAGCTTTGGTACCTTTGGAGTATTTCGAACAATTTATCTTTACTTAACTTTAACTTTACTCCGAAAAATAGAGGTACATCTTCGCGTCGTGTTGTCGACTTGTCACGTCCACCTGCGCAAACTTTAGATTCTAATAATTTAAACTAATTGTTTCTCTTATTATAAATTATCAAAATGTAAGAGGCCTGAGTTTTGTATAATATTCTAATAAAATTCTTTGATGATTGTGTTCCAAAATTTTCACAAAGGCGCACCTCCAAGCCTCCGTGGCTTACGAGTCACTTCTGCCATTTAGAAAATATTAAATCACGATACTTTAAAAGGTTTAAAAGATCTCAGAAGATGCAAGATTACTTAAAATATTCTTGTGCAAGCTCTAAATTAGCAAATCGGAGGTTACTTGCTTAGAATGAAAAACAATTTTCTTGAGGATCCTTTTTATAAATTCGTTAATACTTAACGAAAATCTGGCTCTTATCAGCAAACGGGCACAAATGAGATATCGGACTTGTATGCAGATTTCGTTCAATCAACTTACTCACCATCAAATCTTTCCTTAAATCCTAATTCCTATATGCATCCTATATCTATTCCAACTATAGTTACAGATTCCCTCTTAAAGCACTTGCGCTCCTTCAAACTAAATTTCTCTCCTGGTCCAGATATTATCTCATCTGGTATACTTAAACTATGCCCCGACTCGTTATATGATCCTTTGCTGTATCTATTTCAATTATCTCTTGCACAAAGAAGGGAAAAAATCTGTTATAAGCAATTATAAACGTATCGCTAAGCTTTGTGCAATTCCAAAACTATTTGAAAAAATCATAACACAATTACAACAATTACAAACTTATTAGAACTCACTTCTCTAATCGATGTAGCCTTTGCGAATGGTTTACAAACAGATGTTTTTTATTTGTTTTTAATATCCTGACCAGGATCATCACGATAAAATGAAAAATTTTCTAGCTGTATGCCTAAAAGTATGCAATACTTTTTACAAAATCAGCGCGATAAGGCAATCGGGCACGTCACGAACATTGCCGAGGTAATAATGCGCCAAAACTGTACGGATTTGAAGCTTATCCTGCAAACAACCCTAGTCTGGGCAACGCTAGAGGTGGAGCAGCAATCTTGATCAGGACAAGACTGGTGCACTTTCCGCTAAAACCCGTATCTACTGAGAAGATTCAGATGGCATCTGCTGCTATTAACACTGCACTTGGAGTGATTAGTTTCGGAGCGGTTTACTGTCCTCCTAGATTCCCTTGGACAACAGAGGAGTTTTCCGACGTTTTGGTGCAGCATGACTCCAAATGCTTAGTTGCGGGTGATTGGAATGCAACACACTGGTTATGGGGTGCAGGCAGAAACAATCAAAGAGGCAATGCGATAGCGGATCTAATCCTTAATACGCAAATTAATACGCTAGCCACAGGAAGTGCAACGAGGTACCCATATGGTAGAAGAGGTGCTCCAAGTTGCTTGGACTTTGCCATAACGCGAGGGATTTTAGGCATCCATGCAAATATTCGGTCGGTCGTTGAGCTTAGCTCCGATCATTTGCCCCTAATTATCACGCTAGACGCCTCTACAATGGAATATCCTGTAATGGAGCGTCTCATATCCAAGCATACCAATTTGGAGATGTTTAAGTCGCTGCTGGAACAATCGTTGCATCTTAATATGGAATTAAGATCAGCGAAGGATGTAGAGGATGCCATTGACATATTTATTGGCAAAGTTAAGATTGCAGCATCAATAGCTACGCACAAACCGCCTAAGCGATTAGCAGCAGCCAGTATTCCACTTACAAGTGAGATTCGTCAACTAATTTCTGATAAAAGACGGCTCCGCACTAGGTGGATGAGATCTCGGCACCCGCTGGAAAAGGCAGCTTGGAACAACGCCCAGACGATTCTCCGGCGAGCGTTGTGTGAACAAAAAGCGGCATGGTTTGACGCGCGGCTTGCTAACACAGGCACGGGCAGCGAAGCTACGCATCTTTGTGGAAAACGACGCGCGCTATCAAAAGGAGATGCACAAGAAAGGCGCCTCTTGCAGATGCTAATGGAGTTTGGTGCAAAACAGATTCTGAACAGGCTGAAGTGTTTGCGCAACATCTATCAGAACGCTTCAAGCCTTTTGACCTAGCCAGCCAGCATGAGGTACTCGAGACTCAGGAGACCCTAGAACAAGCACTTCAAATGGATATGCCCATCATGCCTTTTGCCCCAAATGAGATCACTGCGGTAATTGGACGCCAAAAGTTGAATAGAGCGCCTGGGTATGATGAGATATGCTATGCTACATTGAAAGCTTTACCAAGCCACGCTATCCTCTATATAGCATTAATTTTTAATGCTATTGTGAGGTTACAACACTTTCCAGCTCAGTGGAAATTTGGATTAATTTCAATGATTCACAAAGCTGGCAAGCCAGAAAGAGATCCTGCGTCCCATAGGCCGATTAGTCTCCTCCCTTCGATCTCGAAGGTGTTTGAGAGACTAGTTGCTGCCCGAATCGTTAAAATTCTGGAGACGAAAGGTATAATCCCTGAACATCAATTTGGGTTTCGAGCTGGACATAGCACAATTGAGCAACTGCATCGCATTATAGATGAAATACTGCAAGGATTCGAAAACAAGGAGTACTGCAACGCATTATTTCTTGATATTAGAGAAGCGTTTGACAGAGTGTGGCACTTAGGTCTACTGGTCAAGATAAAGAACACTTTGCCTGGACCCTACTTTGGACTACTACGGTCGTACCTTTTAGGAAGGCAGTTTGCGGTGCGATTTCACTCAGCGATATCTATGAGGTACAATGTGAATGCCGGTGTACCCCAAGGAAGCGTACTTGGACCGCTGCTGTACTCGCTATATACAGCTGATATGCCGCAGCCAAACATATATTGGGGCAGTGATCCAGATAGCATGATGCTGGCTACATTTGCAGATGATGTCTGTGTCACATATAGAGCAACTTGTGAGTTTGAGGCAGCGGACGGCATTCAAGAGTACGCCGATATGTTTGCACAATGGGCCAGGCGCTGGAATATATGCATAAATAGCCATAAGTCTGCTAATGTATGTTTCACGCTGAAACGCCAAACCCCGCCGGCAGTGCTAGTTGATAACGTACCTGTCCAGCAGTTGAACCACACCAAATACCTGGGCATTACCCTTGACAGAAGATTAACATTTGCTGCCCATATTAGGGTCTTAAGAACTCGCATTCGAGCTGCTGTGGGCAAACACTATTGGCTGCTCAGACCTCACAACAAATTGACGCTGAGAAACAAAACGACCCTGTAAAATCAAATCATTGCGCCAATTTGGAGATATGGCTGCCAAATATGGGGTCTGGCGTGCGATAGCCAGATCAAGCTAATCCAGACCGCCCAAAACAAAATATTGCGAGTGATTACTGGCTGCGAATGGTTTGTTAAGAACACAATGCTGCACAGAGACCTAAATATGGCTACAGTGTTCGAACAACTGAATTTTCATTCCAGCCGATACAATGGAAGACTTTTTCAACACAAAAACCGTTTGGCCAATAGGCTAACTGTTACCCGCCCAAGAAGACGGCTCAATAGGCGTCAGCCTTTTGATCTCATTCAGCGTACTCCTCGATCTCGAGTAATTTAAAATTCGATTATTTAAAAATTGATCTCTAAAAATTTAAAATTGTTAAACTGTTATACTTGTTAATTATTTTTAAACATTAATATCTTATGCTTAAGTTTTAGTTAAGCCGGCGCGCCCCTATTGGTGGCTGAATTGTTAGACACTAAGGTTATAAAAGAATTTACGATAATTCGGTGTACCTTCTTAAATAAATTTAAAAAAAAAAAAAAAAAAACGAATATTACGTTCCAACCAAATTCCTATTCTCGGTTTCACGGAAATCTTCTTTGATTTGTTTGAAATCCCTCACGTTTGCATGAGGGATTTAGTAGATTACAGCTTTAATAAATGGTGTTAAATTCAGGTAGTGAATCAAAATCGAACAGAACTAATTTTTTAACTAATTTGAATTATTTTTTATAAACATTTCGTTAGACTTAATTAGTTATTTTGTATTTTAGTAAACATCTCGTCAAATATTGCAGTTTATTAAACCAACCACAAACCAACCGAGCACAGTAATGCCAACTTCTTAAAAGCAAAAATTTAAATCATTCGGAGTGTTTGTTTAAATGATTTATTAAATTTTTTATGTTTTATTTGTGAACTAAGATTTAAATAATGATTGTGATATACATTTTAGTAAACAGTTCATTGCAAAAAGTTGGCATGTCGTGAATAAAGAGGCAATAGATTATAGTAGCATAGTTGTCGTTTAAATTGTACTAATTGGCATGCAGAATATTTAAAAATATTTGCTTTTATTTTAGTTGTAATGTACGTTCAAAATTATATACATATCGTCTTTTATTATAAAAAAATTTTATTTATTTTTTTGCCCCCACCTAAGCAAATAAATGGAAATTCAAAATAATAACAAACATCATTGTAATAGTACTGACTTACTTACTTACTTATGTGGCCATCAACCGTCTGCCGGTCAGGGCCGCGTCTAGGAAGGCGCACCAGCCTCCATAATCTTGTGCGCGCTGGCGCCAGTCGTTTTGAATGCCTAGTACGGAGAGATCTCTCTATACCTGGTCATTCCATCGAGTGCCCGGTCGTACTCTATGTCGGCGTCCACCAATCAAGTTTGGGCCCCCCAAGTAAACTATGCGTGCTGGAGCTCTTTCATCCATTCGAATGAGGTGGCCAGCCCAGAGCAGCCGCTGGAATTTAATCCGCTGGACTATGTCAACCTAATCGAATAGCTCGTATAGCTCGCGGTTCATACGGGACCTAAACTCGTCGCCGACTGTAATAGGACCAAAGATCCTGCAAAGAATGTTCCTCTCGAAGACTTCCAACGTTGTCTCGTCCGACTCAATCACGGTCCATGCCTCTGCGCCATACAATAGGACCGGGAGTATCAGCGTCTTATAAATCTCTATTTTCGTCCGTCGAGAGAGGGCTTTACTTCTCATTTGCTTGCTCAGCCCAAAAAAGCATCTGTTTGCAAGCGTGATTCTTCGCCTTATCTCCAGGCTGCCGTTGTTGTTACTGATTATCTCTGTTCCAAGATAGACGAAGTTTTCTACAACACTGAAGTTGAAATTCTCCATCGTCACTGACCGTCCAAGACGCATTGACGGAGTGCGAGAAGACACCAAGTACTTCGTCTTGTCCTCGTTCACCGCTAGACCCATGAGCCGAGACTGTTTTCAATCTCCGAGAACGCCTTGCTGACTCGCCGTTCCTGCGTACCGATGATATCGATGTCGTCGGCTTAAGCGAGCAGCATCACTTCTTTTGGAAGATCGAGCCCGACATACTCTGTATGTACGGGCATTGGCGTAGGGTGTATTCCATCAGGAGATTGAAAAAATCGCAAGACAGAGCATCGCCCTGCCTGAAACCTCTCTTGGTATCAAAGGGGTCGGAGAGGTTTTTCCCCACCCTGACAACGCTTTGTGTGTTAATAGTCGACAAATAGGTGAGTTTTTTTGTTGAACTCTCGGGTCTTTTCCAAGCTTTGGCGTAATGTGAATATTTCGTCACTGGTCACTGGTATCAGTGAATCGGTATATGGCTTCAGCCTATTACACAATACGCTCGACAGAGTCTTATATCCAATGGAAAGGAGACTTATTCCGCGGTAGTTGGCGCAAACAGCGGGGTCTCCTTTCTTAAAGATCGGACCATATCTTGCATTAAAGTTGGAGCATACTCCCAACCAACCCTTCGCCGCCGGTCTTAAATAACTCAGCTGGCAGCCCATCAGAGCCTGCCGCTTTGTTATTTTTCAGCTTTTTAATAACTGAATCGACCTCGTTATAGTCCGGTGGCTCTACAATAGTGCCATCATTAACTGGTGGTTCCGGTGTCATTTCTCTATCGGCGGTATTGTGTGCTTCATCGCCTCCGAGTAGGTTTGAGAAATGACTCCTCCATAATCTCAGTGGTTCCTGTTCATCCGTTACCATATTTCCATTGTCATCCTTACAGAAAGTTACTCCGGACTTAAAACCTTCAGTCAGACGCTTGACCTTTTGATAGAATTTTCGAGACTCATTTCTGTTACGTAACATCTCAACATCCTCAAACTCCCGCCTTTCTTGCTCCTTTTTCTTGCGTCTGAAAAGGCGTTTCTCCTCTCTCCGTTTCTTTGCTATCGCTCTCTAACAGCTCGCGTTGCTCCCGACTGCAGAGTTCGCTGATAGGAAGCGTTCTTCTCTGCAGTAGCATTGCGAGGTTTTGTATAACCAATGAAATCTTTGGCAGCCCTATCCATGGAGCGGGTGATATGTTTCCACTGCTCACATATATCTCGAGAAGAGAACGTTCGCACGTCCAACACGCTCGATGCGTGCCTTCCGTCAATCAGAACATGATCAATTTGGTTGCGTGTTTTTTGATCAGGACTCAGCCATGTAGCCTTGTGGATGTTAAGGTGTTGAAATCTGGTACTACTAACTACCATGTTCCGACCTGCGGCGAAATCGATTAGTCTCTCTCCATTATTGGAGGTAGTGTCGTGAAGGCTAAATTTTCCGACGGTTGGGCGAAAGATTCCTTCCTTCTCAATCTTGGCGTTGAAATCGCCAAGCACGATTTTGACATCGTGTTTGGGACAGCGCTCGTACAGGCGTTCCAAGCGCTCATAGAACTCATCTTTAGCATCGTCGTCTATCTCTTCCGTCGGGGCGTGCGCACAAATCAGGCTAATATAAAAATATTTAGCCTTGATTCGTATCGCGGCTAGAGACGAGGCCAAGTAGTTTCCTACTCACCACGAAACCACATCCAAATTCGCGCTTACTCGCATGGCAGCTGTAGTAGATGTCACAGGATGCTTTTTTAGAGCGACCCTGCTCTATCCATCGGATTTCTTGGATTGCCAGCTGGATATTTGCACCATCCCAATGAAAGGTGCGGACGTTCCAGGTGCATATTCTCAATTCACGATCCTTGTATCGTTTGCGGGATTTAAAGACTAAAAAGAAAAAAAGAAAATTATAGTTTAAAAAAACACTAAAAAAACAAACTTTATTGGTCACATCGAACTTAAAAGTGGAAAATAAATATACGTGCATGTCACGTAAATCGAAAGGGAAATTCGGTTGGATTGGTTTTAAAATCCCTCTAGCAAAACCCCGGTGTCACGGAAAATCAAGTGATTTCACTTTTCGGACATTTGATTCGGAAACAGCTGGGGAATTAGCGGGGCTGTCAGCACTATAAAATTACAATGTACATTACAACTAAAATAAAAGCAAATATTTTTAAATATTCTGCATGCCAATTAGTACAATTTAAACGACAACTATGCTACTATAATCTATTGCCTCTTTATTCACGACATGCCAACTTTTTGCAATGAACTGTTTACTAAAATGTATATCACAATCATTATTTAAATCTTAGTTCACAAATAAAACATAAAAAATTGAATAAATCATTTAAACAAACACTCCGAATGATTTAAATTTTTGCTTTTAAGAAGTTGGCATTACTGTGCTCGGTTGGTTTGTGGTTGGTTTAATAAACTGCAATATTTGACGAGATGTTTACTAAAATACAAAATAACTAATTAAGTCTAACGAAATGTTTATAAAAAATAATTCAAATTAGTTCAAAAATTAGTTCTGTTCGATTTTCTATCGCTATCTGAATTTAACACCATTTATTAAAGCTGTAATCTACTAAATCCCTCATGCAAACGTGAGGGATTTCAAACAAATCAAAGAATGTTTCCGTGACACCGAGAATTGGAATTTGGTTGGAATGCAATGTTCGTGACATGTCCGATGGTTTGAAAAAACTAAAAAACACGCTTTAATGATCAATCGAACTAAAAAACTAAAAATAATTTTTAGTATAGGCAGATAATATAAATGAACGAAAAAGATTACTATTATTCTGAAAAAAAGCGTGTGGGGTGCTTGTGCCATATTTTTCATTTATAGAGCACCCCACGCTTTTTTCAGAATAATACTAATCTTTATCGTTCATTTATATTATCTGCCTATACTAAAAATTGAATCATTAAAGCGTGTTTTTTAGTTTTTTGAAACTTCTTTTTAGTTTTTTTAAACTATATTCTGTTACTTAACAAACTTAACTATTTAGGGTTTCCTTTAGACTTATTACATTGGATATCGTCTTATTTGAATGTCGCACTCAACGTGTTTTGTTTGCAAACACTTTCGCGATGAAAATTTATGTGCTTTCTAGTGTACTGCAGGGTAGACAGCTCGGACCACTACTGTTCGCACTTTTCATTAATGATAACCGCACGCAGACTAAAAAGGGTTATTAATAAAGATGTTATGTATAATGTTCTTTCCGAAGTAAATGAGTTTCAAACTTTTTATATTGTTTTGCGATTTTTTATCCCTCCATTTTTCGACCAGCATATAGCTCTGACTACTCAAATTTTAAATGCATTATTATTAGGTAGTAGCCAATGCGACCTTAACAAGTCTATTTTGCCTTTTGACCCTTGTTAGGGTCAAAGCTGGACAATCACCATGCTCAAGTTTCGTCATCCTTTAGGCAGAAGTGCTGTCATTCTCGATTCCAATTTTACATAAGTGTCCTCTATGTCAAGTCTGCAGTGTCCTCTCAGGAGGCCTTAAAGCATTCTTAGATCATTCTGTAAGTCCGTTCTAGATATTCGATCTCTTCTTATAGTAGGGGCATTTGTTTATTTTATATTAAACCTTAAACCTACACACTTATCCCAGACAAAGTCCCTTGCTTTATTCTCCTACTCTTTTATAAAGATTCTTATTGTACCTGGTCCTAGTCCGCAGATTTGGTCTGTACTTGTGAATGGCGATGCTATCCTCTTTTTGCCAAGTCATCTGCTTGCTCGCTTCCTGGTATGATCAGGTATTCAGTATATAGTAATCTTTTGCAGTCTTCCTAGGTTGTTTAATATACCTATGAGTTCCATGAACTGTTTAGATTTGACCACAGGTGAACTTACTGCCGCCTGGGAATCGTAGAAAATGTTTTGGTTCTTATATGCCCTGTTTATATTTCATATATTTCTTCCTGAAAGATACTGGTGAATATTCTTAGCAATTCGAAGTATTTAGTTCAAATTCCGAAAACCCCTGCGCCTAAACAATGTTAATATGTTAACTCAGGTGTAGCCATTGTGAGATACATCCATTGCATTATTTTTGGGGTACACCCCCAAATTTTTCCTAGCAATGGATAAGCAAGTCATCATTGCCATAGTGGCTGTCTTCATTATATGTTCTAAGTAGATCTTCCATGTGGAACGTTGGTCAAAGATTACTCCCAGATATTTGACATCCTTTGAGAAATCTACCAACGTGCCATTGCCCAATATTGGCTTGAGTAATTCCAGCTTGAATTTTCTAAAAAAGTAACAATTGTTGTTTTAGCTGGGTAGATAATCATTCCTATTCCTATGCTCATTTAATTTTGATCACATTGCTTCTCTTTGCATTTACAAACAATTACTATGCCGTAAAGGACGGTTCTACCGATAAACAGTTTTAATTGGATATCCACCAAATCTTCCGTTAGAAATTCTGAAATAAAGTTATATTTAATGTCCTTTCTCAGTAGACTTCATATTCTTGATTTGTTTGTCCCAAATTACCTGCAAGTTTTGAGTGCCAAGTGCTTGTATAACTCCTTTATATATGCAGGGTTCCTGGCCCAGGTCCAGCCTGGTGGTCAACCTAGCGATCACAGCAGATGCTTCTTTCGTGAGGTGAAGGTTGTCCTCATCTATCGTCGTGCCTGCCGTCATGCTGCTATAGCCATGATACCCAACCGGAGGAGAAACCTCTTCGAGCAATATGGGCGTGTCGTCATATAGCGATGCTATATTTAGATTAGCCATCTAGCCGAGCTGGAATGGGTGGAGATCGATTTCCGATTGCTTCTCTACCGGCGCTTCTCGTACTGCCTGTGCTTCGATAGGCGATAACGCGCCCTCGACCTTACTTGCCGGTTCGGCTGTGTCGTTCTTATGTTCATTCTGCTTCTTCTTATAACCATGAACTGCAATTTTTCGGAATCTATAGTTGAACCTCTTAATTCGATTCCGATCGTGAGCAGTCATACATTTCCAACGTCTTTGCAGCTTAGTGTCTTTCACGATAGTTGTTTTCTTTGAGCAGGTTATATAGCTCATTTGGTTGCTGGTCAACGGTCAAAATTTGGAATATATGCCTCAAAACCTGCCGAACTATTGTTTTAAACGTATACTGAAAAAACTTACTCCCAAAGTACATACAATTTTGGCTAGTGATAAAAATTTAACTGAAAACCAATGATACCAATAGGAGAGTTGTTGACGTATTCTGTATGTATGGGCATTATCGTAGGATATACCTCATCAACAGATTGAAGAATTCTCACCATCATCATTTCTAATCCGATCTTGGTATCAAAGTGATAGGAGAGGTTCGTTTCTACCCTGACAACGCTTTGTGTCAAAAATATCGTCAACGCGCAAAAACGAACAATCTTTTCTGGGATACGTAGTGTGAATCTTTTTGGTCTGAAACAACGGTGACACTGTCCTATCACTGCTCACGTATATGGCAATCGTATGCGCGAAAAAATTTAAAATATGTTCCACGGTAAATAGCGCGAACAACGAGGTCTGCTTTCTAAAAGATAAGACAAAGAACACTGAGATTCAAGTCGTTAGACAGGCAATCCTCTGACCATAACTTGCATGAATGTAACCCTGATTAACTCTTCGGCGCCAGTCTTGAATAATTCAGCTGCATGCCCATCAGAGCCCATCGGCGGTATCGTGCGCTTCATTGTCTCGCAGTAGGTAAGAAAAATGACTCCTCCAAGTGCCTTCTGTGCAGATTTCCGTTTTGGTCACTCTCGGTTAAAAACATTCAGTGAGACAGTTGACCTTCAAGCTTCATTTCTTTCAAATAACAACTTAACATCTTTAAAGTCACGTTTTTCTTGCTCTGTTTTCTTGCGTGTGAAAAGTCGTTTGTCTTCTCTCCGCTTCTCTCGATATCGCTCTCCTTAGAGAGGATGTCGTATCAGTGGGTTTCTGTGTCTAAAGGGATTACCCCTCACAATAAGTTTGTGAGTTGTTTGGGGCGTTTTCAGAAGAATCATTTCTCGCTAAATGAGTTTCAGTCACTAATATGGAATTTTGCAAACGAACCCCACCCCCTAAATAACTGTTATTCTTCTCTGTTTTTAAGAAACTATTATTGGCACCAATACTCCCAACATACGATAGCACCGCCATTTTGTTCTGGTGTTGTATAATTCGGTGTTTCGTAGTGATCAGTCAAAAATAATTAATTCTTTTTTAATATAATTGATATTAAAATCATATTTAACCAAAATGCAGCGATTTACAAAAATGGCACACAAGGAGTTAGGCGTATCAATTTGTCAAATGAACAAAATTGTTTAAGTAATGACGTAGCTCAAAAGTTTTGCCGAACGCTAGTTGTTTGTTCACGCCAGTAAACAACATTATCGGCGACGACGTCGCGTCTGTTGCACTAACCTCTGCTGCTCATCCTCTTTGGTTTTGAAGAAGAATACATGTATTCCGAATTTCATCCCAGTACCTAAAATTGTTGCAAAGGTATGACTATTTTAGTATATCCATTATAAGGGGCTCTGCCATAGCCCCCTCTGGTTTTGACGAAACTAAATAAAACTACTTCTCACGAGCTCAATAATATGTATACTAAATTTCAATTCTATATCTTAATTGAATGCAAAGATATGATATGAATTTTGTTTATCGCTTATATGGGGGCGGGCGGGACATTGAACCTTTCTGATTTTATCCAAACTTAATTGGATTACTTCTCCCGTTTGCATTAACATGTATTTTCAGTACCTCAAATGGATGCAAAGAAATTAAAAATTTTGTTGTATCGACTCTCCAGTTTTTACCAAAATTAATAGTAATACTTCTCCCTATCCCATTAACATGTATTGCAAATTTAATCTCTGTAACTTACATCGATGTATGTGGTGCGTGGGACTACGCCCCCTCCGATTTTGTCAAAAAGTAGCACATGTTATTTTTCAACGTCCCATCTATCTCTATACCAAAATTTATACCCATTGGATTAGTGATTTAACCGTAAGAGAGAAACATCCATACATATCCACCTTAAAAATTCTTTTCTTTATAGCATTGATGAAATTTTATATGGGGAATGTCTAATTTTTTCCATTCATGCAAAATGGCAAGTTTTAACTGTTCCACACTCTCAAATATTTTATTATCGGTATGAACACTCCCGGCTAGTTTGTTCTACAAAACCTCTATAGGATTTTGTTCTAGTGAGCAGGCTGGCCAGTTCATCATCATCTAGATATGCTTCCAAATATACTCTCCTCTGATGGCTTGTATGAATTCGGTCAATGTTATGCATAAAAATGTATGGTCGCTCCCTATTTTTATTTAAAAATGATGTGGAGGTGTTAGATCAACCTCTACATAATTACACCTAAACCATTACCCGGCATCATACCGAAATTTCGCAAAGAAAATTTGAGTGTTTGTCTTCTTTAATCCCTACAATTGTGTCGAAAATTTAATTCAATACTGGTAGTCGCTCTATTTCTTATAATATATACATAAGTTCTCGCTGATCATACGGACATTCTGACGGACATGTCCATATAGACTTGACTATAGATGCTGATCAAGAATATATATACTTTATGGAGTCTGTCACGCCACAATCTGCTTGTTACACACATTTTCAGTGATTTAGTGTATCCTGGCCTAAGACTATAACGAGAGAAACATCACGGTCGTCCTCTATTACGTCGACCACCAATCAAGTTCGGACTCTTATGTAAACCATGCATGCTGGTGCTCTTTCATTTATTCGAATGAAGTGACCCCTGGAAATTTATGCGCTTTGAATCAACAATGCTCAAAATGCATTAAATTAAATTAAATGCGAAGACGAAAAAGTTTGAGTGAGTGCGTGCGCTCACGTTAGGCTCGGTTGCACAACATTTGAACGAAGAAAAACGAATTGAATGAGTGGAAATTAAACGTTGTTTTCGAATACATTCGAATCAAGATATACCCTGCCTTCCGCTATGACAAATTTTTCATTTTGATTCGAGCATTTTACTTCTAATTTGGTTACTCAGCCTAAAATAGCATATATTTCCAAGCGTGATGCTTTGCCTGATCTCCAGGCTGTCGTTGTTGTTGCTGATCATTTCGGATCCACGGTAGTCGAAGTTTTCTACAACGTTGAAGTATCGTCACTGACCTCAAGGCGCGATAACGGCGTTCGAGAAGACACCAAATACCTCGTCTTGTCGCCATGAGCCGATCCTGTTTTTCAATCTCTGAGAATGCATTCCATAAGCCGAGCCTGTTTTTCAATCATTGAGAAGGCATTGCTGACTCGCCGTACAACTTTTGTATAACCAACCTTATCCATGGAGCGTGTGCTCAGTCCAGTCGATATTGGGACCACGTAACATTCACACGTCCAACCCGCTCGATGAATGCCTTCCTTCGATCACAACATGATCAATTTGGTTGAAATCTGGTGCTGCTAACTACCATGTTCCGACCTGCGGCGAAGACGATTAACCTCTCTTCACTATTGGTAATAGCGTCGTAAAGGGTATATTTTCAGACTTTGGGCACAAAGATCCCCTCTTTTTTGATATAGTCTTTGGGGCAGCGCTCGTAAGGACGTTCCAAGCGCTCGTATTATTCATCGTTAGCATTGTCATCTTACTCTTCCACCGGGCGGGCACGCAAATCAGGCTTATATTAAAATATTTAGTCTTGTTGCGAATCGCGTCAAGGCGCTTGTGAGCTGGCGTGAATCTAGAGTACAGCCTACGTATTTACACCATCCCTAATTAGGGTGCGGACATTCCAGGTGTATATCCCTAATCCGTGGTCTTTGTCGTTTCCATGGGTCGTTATCATCGGGGTTGTCTTTTGCAAGGTGAGCTGCTTGGACCGTTTGCAAAAGAATCATTGTTGTTCCCAACAACAACTGCCGACCTCATTTCATATCTGATAGTTGATGATTAATGTAAAGTTGGTGATTAATAAAAACGTTCAGTCTTCACTGCTTGAAATCTGTATTAGAACTCTTTCTATTTACATTTTACATAAATGTATAAATCTTTATATACGAAATGTTTATATAAAAAGAATACTATCTTAACCCGCGGATTCGACCGCGCATAATATAGACATTAATATGTATACCAAATTGAATCGCTTAACCTCAAATGAATGCAAAGATATAACGAAATTTGTTCAATGCTTATATTGGGGGCGTGGCATCGACCCTTCTGATTTTGACCAAACTTAATTAGATTATTTCTCCCGATCCTATTAATATGTGTACCAAATTTTCGCATTGTACCTCTAATAGAAACAAAAATATGACAAATTTTGTATATCTCTTCAATGGTGGTAATGGGGGTACCCCGGTTGTTTTTTCATACAAATTGTTTGAATAGCTAAGACATGAAAGCAAAACAAACAAACTTACTTTCGCATTTATAATATTAGTAAGGATACATTTTTCGCCTACCATTTTAGACCGTGGAGGTAGTTGTAAGAGGATCGCATTTTGTTCATAGTTTTGAACACAGAGAAGCTTGCAAATTATATTTCTGGATGTTGCCAGGAGGCTTGTTGGTCCAATTATTTTTTAATGCTTTGGAACCATTTTTATGATTGTTTTAGTGATAAGCCTTTGTTTGACAATTTCATATACATACAAGGCTGAATCAACAAGTGTGGCAACGGTCGCTTCGAATCGCAAGCACTTGGAGAGTGTAATGCGAGTAAAATATGACAAATATTTTCGCCAAGGGAATAAGCAGCAAAATTACGTCCTTATTCCAGAAATAAATACCCACGATGAAAGCATCCGTATCAGCAAAGGATTACGAAATGCGCAGATTGTGTTTTTACTGCGGCTTCCAAATGGTTCGAATTTAAGTCAAGTACTTCAAAAAAGCGTCATTGTCCACGATTTTGTTTAAATAAAACACTTATAACAAGAAAACTTAAAAATTTTGCGTGAATACGAAAAATAAAACCCACAAGAATATATTCTACTGACTATTACGAACGCTATGACGCATCGGTGTGCAGAGTGAGGAGAGGGCTGCTTTAAAAGCAAAGGGACCGACACATCTGTGGCAACATGGGTTTTTCTTTTGTTTGGTGTCTCAGGTAAAAGAATTTGCATAGTTGCAGGCACTTCACATTTTGCATACTCAACTTTCTTAAGCGCTGCACTATTTTATATTTCAACAGATGACGACTCCGAAAGATTTCATTCTACTACGTAATTCTTTCAATTTTAGGATGACTCACGAACAATAATAGTAAAACATGATTTTTTTTTGTTATAATTTATTTTTAAGTTTACACATATTTTGTATTTGTAGGTTTTATACATAATTTTTTTTAAGACTTCTGAAATAGTTATGAATTAATTTGTATTTATCAAACCCATCTCTTTTGAGATATCCGAAGCAGTTGAAAGATTCGGTATCGCCTGTATCTGATACCAAGCAGGCTGCAGGACGAGTGCAGCGAGCGAGGATGTGCTGTGATAATTAAGTGGACTGCTTGGTGTTTGAACAATTGTGATTAAACTAAGAACAGATCAGAACATTATCATTAATATACTTGTATGTATGGATCTGTGCTGCTCTTGGCGTATTTTTTTTTTTTAGTGTATGTGCATGATGTAGGTATATAGTTAGAAAAAAAGAAGTTACCACCTAAGGATAATAAGGTTGATCACGTGAATTACTTGATAGAAGTTTTATTTTTTTATTTTTTTTTTGCTTTCGCTACGTCTACTCAGTGGCCGCCATGGCACGTGCTTGAGCCCGCACACGTTTCTCGTATTCCAGACGATTCTGGCAGTAAATAGTGTAAGCTTCAGCCTGTGCTGGATCTTTTATATTAGGTTCGTTAAGCAAATCCTGAATGCCTAACAATATTTGTTTAATTGTAATGGCCGGGCGCCAATCTTTCTCTTCATCGAGTAAGGACAGACAAACCGTGCCCGATGGATACACGTTCGGATGGAAAAGAGGCGGTTCAAATTTGCACTTTGGCGGTGACGTTGGGTAGTCGTCTTTGAAAATCATACGCAGCTTGTAGAGGCCACCCTCCCAAGGTGTGGACTTTTTGCCGGGAATGGCGCACTCCCAGATCATCAGATTAAGAGTACCATCCGGATTTTTCGCTGGACGTGCAACGAATCCAAACGGATGGTCTTTACGCCAGGCCTTCCGCTCCTCTCCCAGTCGAGTAATAGCAATACCAGACATTACTTTTTTGCTGCTTGGCCTTGATCAAGTTTTTTTTCCGTATGTTTTCCCACGCTATTCGTCTCTTCGCTTCAGTCGAGACGCGTCCCTTTTTTTCTTTGATGCGCTGCAACCAATGAAAAAAAACATTTAAAAAAAACTTTTCTTGCAACATAATGTGTAAACTAGATAAATACCTTTGAATAGTTAGGCTTAAATAAATTTTTGCAAATTGATATTAGCTTTTTTTTCTTCCGTCTGTCCACGCGTGCTTTCGTTTCTTCTTTTGACCTGTCCGCAGCGTCGCTCTGTTCGTGCAAATTATTTGAGTGAAGGAAAAAACAAAAGTAAGATAAGAATGATGTGTAAAATAGTTAATTTGTTATGTCTTACATTTTATTTACCGTCCCAATCGAACGTGCAGTCTTTTCAGCCGACAACGTTTGCAATGTTTGGCAAAGTAAAAAAATTTTCGCGCAAATGCGTAAGTCGGCTTCCTCTTCCTCCTTACTTCTTAATACGACAGACCAATATCGACGACCTCACCGATAACAAGATTTAGATATTCGATATCAATACGAGGTCCAAAACCGCACAATCCCGTTTCGGATTTGTTTTGAATCGGGTTAGAAGCAGTATTTCGATAAATAGACTGTTAGTGGATTTTTTAGTACGAGAAAAATATGATTTAAACGGTTTCCCGCCAAACGATGATCGATTTTGTATTTCAATTTGCCAAAAAATGTGATCGTCGCAAATTAACAAAGAGATACAATTTTTACAATTTTGGTCATTTTAAAGACCCCAAAAAGTATAAAAAATTTAAAATATATGTTTTTTTTTTTTTCATATACAATTTAATATATAGTTTGCAACGGTAATGAACTATGAAAGGTCATCATTGACGAAAAATTTATAATTAATGTAGCCTTACAATTCGAAATTCTTAGTAGAAACATATATACTTTGAAGATAAGGTTGATACGATACGATTTTTGAAAGAGATGTGCATTTTATTTGGACTCCGGGACATGTGGGTGTATATATCAATGGTTGTCAAAATATTTGAGGTTTCTTGGTTATGTTATTAGGTATTTAAAAGGATTTAAAAAACAAAGAATTAATTAGAACTGGAATAATAATTAAATATCTTTAGTTGATTTTGGAAAGGTAAGATTTTTGCGGGTTTTTTTAAAGAACTACCTACAGAATTTTGGTATAAAATAGCAATTTTGAACCAAAAGACACGAAAACTGATAACAGAATTGGACATATGGCAAAAAGTTGGTTGCATAAAATTGCAGTTATTTAATAGGAATTCTGCCAGGACTGTGGAGTTACGCTTTCCCTATTTCCAAATCCCTTAAATTGAGCTAAATATCTTCTTCAGTAGCTTTCATTTTGTTTTTGTCCAAAAGGTTCTTTCTTTATAAAATATTCAATATTTTGAGAATTACATATTCTGTAAAAAAGAAAATTAAGAGCTGTTTTGATTTTTTTGTGTAATTCTTTTCTTTTTGGGTGTGCCGAAACCGAAAATTACTTTCATTTTGTCAAGTTATCATTTAAACAAGTTATTGTTTGACGATTTGTTTGTAGTTAATATTTGAAGCAATTTCCATCTCTTGGAAGTGATTTTACAAATGGTTTCATCTAGCCCAGCTTTATGTGAAGCGCTGGTAGAAGAACTTTATGAGAAGGCACCAATGTTTCACGCAGAGCATTATTTTCGCCAAGTTTGTTGTTGTCCAAGTGACATGCCAAAGATTTTTAAATCATGTCACATTTACCAACCGTGGTCTTTATATTTGAATTTGCAAAGAACCAATTCCAGGTTCTTAAAGGTTACCTTGAGATGTACGGAATGACTGACAGGAATGAAAGCATAGAAACCACCATTGTGAAGCAGAACTGCTTTAAGGCTTCGTTTTGAAGAATCTATGAGCATACGCCGCTGCCCTGGGTCGTATGAGATCTTAAATGCATCCATCAAACATTCCATATTAGTACAATAAACCAACTCGTCCTCTTGGGCAAAGTAGGACGTGAACTCCTTCTCAGTATATCTAAATCAGAAGGAAGAGACTACCGGCAAAAGTTTGTGCTTTTGAGCCTTGATCAAAGCAACTCTGCAGCATTTTTGGGAAGATTCAAGTCTCTTACCAAATCTATTAGCTCGCTAGGGAAAACAATTTCGGATTGATGTCATCATCAAATTCAAAAGTTGACTTGTCATTGGTGGGTTCAGGTACAGCGCCATCTTCGTGAGAACTAGGAATCTCTTCCAAAGTGGTAGGGGCCTTGGCACTGGTATTTTGGTTCCATGATGGATGAGACGAATATCTGATTGCAAATTGGGGTATGAATTTAACTGCTTCCGTTTTGAATTATATCATCACTATGGTTCTTAAGCTCGCGCCATACCTTCTTGCACTTACATCAGTTCTGAAGGTCTTCAACACATCGTTTGCAGACTTTATGAGGTGTCCAAACTTTGTCGTGATCTCCAAGTTTTAAGTCAAAATTCGCGAAGATTTTTTTTGCAAAGTCCGCAATATTAACTTTGTTGCTTCAATACCATAAATTAGCCACAAATATGACAGAAACTGTCAGACGAATTCACACACTTTCGCAAAGACGACATTGCACTACACATATTGAACCAAGATCTATACAACAATGTCGAGTTAACACGAAATTATACCGCGTCACTTTCTAAACTATCGGAGCGCGCACGTTCCGGTTACATATTCTTTCTTTTCATTTAAAAAAAGTAATTAAAATAATTAATATTTATTTACAAACTGTATAGTTATGGTTAACTATTGTAACGTTAAGTCATGGCTGCTTATAGTTAACTACAAACTAAAGTAACGTTAAGCCATGACTGGTAAGGCCTTCGGCTACAATCAAAATAAATTTGTACCTATTATGTATGACTTCAAAATAGCTCATAAAACACCTTTTTAATAATAAATTTTTACGTTCTAGAATTTGTTGAATATTTTTTAGTTCTCAGAACACAAATGCGACATGACAAAGCGGGCTGTAAACATAACTTTTAACGAATAAACAATAATTGTAATTCCTTGAGATTAATGATATATTTTTACAAAGATGCTTTCAAATTTATTGTAACGATGTAATATATTATTCACTTCAAGATCATTAATGTATGTATGTACATCCCGCGTATTGCGTGCTGCAGCTTGAGCCGTCACAACGTTTACCCACACCACCTCCGCCACCATCGTTGATGGAAATTCGGCGTGCACGAGGAAAAACAATATGGGATCAACTTAAAAATTATTACGAATATAATACGCCGTCGACATCTACACTTTAGTTGACCGGACCATTCATGGGAAGGATGGGATTTTTTATATTGGGAAGGGGTTGTGGATCCAGGCCCATTGCATGCATGCATGTAGCATTGACTGTCAAAATAGACAACGGGAAGATGGGAATGGAGTGGCAGAATTTCCCAGAGGCCGAAACATTAAAGGCATATATCATTGCCCTATTACGTTCACAACTGTGCAACTTTTTTTGAGACACACTGAAAGATACAGCAGCAAACTGGAAAATGGAAATGATGGGCAATGTGGTCAAACTATTCAACAAATAAAATAAAAAAATATGCATGTAAAGTCACATACCGGTCTTTCTTAAAAAGATTACAAAAAAGTTCATTTTGAAAAGCAAAATAATTCGAGTACAAGGTGGTTTCCTAAAAAGGTATAAAATAATGCAAATCAAATGTAATACGCCGGTTGGTAAGATCAAGGACTTTAGTGATGTCAATGAACCTGTCTATGAGTAGAAGGCTATTTCATCGGATCACAAAGAGTTACAAAATGCGCCCAACTACGACTACAGATTTGGGAACGTGCCGATTTGATGGCTGGCAAGTATCGTCAACAATTTGAAGCAACAATGTTGGGCCAATCGAAGACCGTCATACATGCGGACATCGATGCGACTGTTGATTTAATTCTTTTCATATGGTGAATCGGTGTTTTAACCTTGCTAAACTGCCATTAAAATTACTTATATACAATTACTTACTTACAATTTTCCTTCCCAAAATATTAGCTTAAAAGGATTTTTCTTCAAGGAGTGCGCAAAATATAAATCAATTATTGAGAACATAAACGTTACCACGAATGCGATGCGTTATAGATGTTTCATTGCGGTTGTCAGTCAATTCAACATTACGACAATTGGTGGCAATCTAGCGTATACGCCAGAAATAATGGTAATATGTAGTAGCTATTATTTCCTATTTTTAAAGTGTCTGCTTTGCATGGCGCACATATTGAAACGCTACTCGATGGTATATGCGAACCTGACGACATTCCTCGGTTTGACATTAGCAATGAATCATTGGTTATGTACCTGACCACGTGACCACTGCCTCGCCCTTAACGGTCGGGGCACCGTGTGCACAGCATCATTGTACAGGGTCTCTTGTTCGTACACGATGCCGTACAGTTGTCCGTAATGCGCGAGAAACGCAAGGTAAAATCCATGCCGATGTTTAGACAACCCGTGGAGACTGTTGCAAAGAGTGATAGAGTCTGAGTTTGTGTCACTCAATTCAACGCAATGTGGAGTACTGACGCAAACAGTTTACATTACGTCAACATATGCTGTTTGCTAACGTCTCAACCGTAGGTTGCGGTAACTTTCGTAGTTGTTTGATGCTAAAGATAAAATATTGGAGCAGATCGATTAGTTCAATTACCAAATTGATGCCACTACCCCATGTAAGAAATAAAGTTTTTAACGATAATATGGACGGTGTCTCACAAACAACTTTACTTTGTTTTTAATATTTGACTAAGGTAGTTGAGTTTTCGCGCATATGAAATTGACGCCGTAAAAAAATATATGTAGGAGAGTCCTATATAGAAAAATACATGAGAAAATCAAAATGGTTATACAGCGCCGGGTTTGGTCACTTTAATATAAAAAACCGTTTCTTTGCTAGGACATTGAATTCGTATCACTACTTAATTGAAAGCACCTTTTTAAAAGACTATGTTGTCACTTAAATTTGTTTCTTTATGCTCTTAGTTTTCCCGCCATTTTTCGAGATAAAACCAATTTGGTTGGCTTGGCATAGCCAAATTGTTGTTGGATTAATTCAATTATTACAAATTATTAGGGAGTATAAGAAATACAAAAATAAAAAAATTAGTTTAGTTGAAATTTAAAAAATTGTTTGATAATCCCTACCAACTTCGCCATACTCTAATCGATTTTTTTCAAACTAGGCTTGCACTGTTCGCAATAAAGAATTGTGGTTGAATTGTAACGAAACAAATTAATTTGAATTTATTACTTCTAAAAGTAAGACAAGAGTTCTATTCGATAAACTTGACTATTAAATACTCATCATATTTTTTGATTCACCAACAGACCAGGCATATAAAATAAAAGAGAAAAATGTTAACTTTGATACGACGAAAGCGTTAACAGCTTTCACACGCGTAGTTCTGTTCTTATTACAATTGGTCAGTTTAGCAAAAAAAAAAAGGCTTACTTTAAAAATTCTACATAACTTTAAAACAGGCAGTGGGACTACCAAGTATAGGGGACGTTCTACGCCCATAAGTTATGTTTAATGTCAAAATTCATTATAAAAGAATATAGTATTTAAGCTCAAAATTTGGGTTTGTATAAAGCTACACTTAAAGAAACGGCGTGGTAATGATATCGGACCACGAAACAGTCAAGGTTTCACGACTCGTCTATGTGTTACAAACTTTGTGTCAAATTGAGTATATACTGTGTGTGAAAAGTATGAGTATATTGGGTTCATTGCCCAGTCATTCGAAATTGACTCACAGTTGCCCAAGGCAATACAGGATAAATCAATAGGCAATTCCTTTACATCTAAATTGTTATAGAATCGGAACTTGTGTTATTAATTTAAAAACCATGTTTCTAGAAAATTTGGAATATTTATTTCAATTTGAGTTAATCTTAATTTATATATATATGTACCTTAGTTAATCCATAAATAAGTTTGAATTTATGAAATTCCTTCTATTAGTAATACACACACTCACATATATTTTTCTTTTGATTTAGTATAAAATAGAAATTAAGTTTACATAAAAAATTGTACGATGTTTAGTACGGAATAAGCTTAGTTCAATGTAATAGATCGAAAAATCAAATGTTGTGCAAAGCAAGGAACACAAATCCTAATAGAATGGAACACTTTTGTATCTTTTACAATAGATTAAACGTCTTTTTTTGTTTGGTTGGAGGATGGATTGGAATTGAAACTGCTACGAAAGACAGCGCCAATGGATAGTGTCGATTAAGTTAAAATCAACACAACTTTACCTAATTTTAATTATTGTTTGGAAAAACTTTGAAGACTTCTAGGAAAACTATTCGGTTTAGCTCAAAAAGCTGGTGAGGAGTGCGCTCGTGGGACGCTGCAACGGCGGAGGAAATGTGAAACGATTTCATATAAGCCGCGTAAGAGGATTTACTTTGCCTTCTTCGATTCCTTTTTCTTGCTGCTGCTGCTGTTACTGCTGCTGCTTTCCTTTGCTTCCTTTTCGGTCTTCTCCTCGGGATGATCCTCGTAGCTTTAAATGTTTGTGTCGGAAATAGTTAATTATGTTAAACCATAAAATTAAAAGTATAAAATACTTACGCAAATAATGTTTTCAGTTCACCGCGCACCAACGCAACCAATAGTGGCGTGCTCATGCAGGCCGGCACCAGATACAATAGCGCAGGCTGTGCATGTTTAAAAACATGCATCACAAAGATTGTTGCTAGTAGACCAAGGAAGTATGCCGCCAGTGTGGAGTAGAAGTATATGCGCGTCTTGCGCTTCTTGCTGTGATCAAAACGGAGAAGCAGAGCAATGAAGATGCCCGGAATGACAATGTCGCCCAGTCCAAGCATAGCAAAATTGGATGCATTTAGTCCATTTTCAATGAGATCTTGAGGAAATACTAGCTTAATGGGCGCCTCGAAGCTCTTGGCCACTGTAACCATGACATTTGTGCCGAACACCCAGAAAATGTCGTAGAAAAAGAGACCGCTCAGCAATATAACACCAGTCACGAAGTTGTTCAAGTGCAGCATTTCGACACCGTTGACTGCAAAGGCTACACCGAATAGATTGTTGGCAATCCAGTGCTTCTTCAGCAGATACCAGACACCGATAATCGAGGAGATGACCAGGCAAACGATATCATGTGTCGAAAACTTGTAGTTAATTAAGTCTTCTTTTTGTTTGCCTTCGCCCTGGGTAAAGTGTATGTGGAATGGCACTTTCGGCACCGCCGCCGGCATCAATGAGTTGATAATAGGGCTGAGTAGGTGTGCCAACGCTATTACACCCAGCACGAAGAAGTAGCCAGTGAGCAGCAGATTAATGTGCTCTTTCGAAAAGAATTTAAAGAACATATACAGACCGAAGAGTGCTGCCGAAGCGATCAAAGGAAAGAACATTGCGTCCATCTTGCTCATAGTGTCGGCTTTCTCGCCAGTTACTTTCTTCAGCTTGTGCAGCTTCACTGAACGTATGGAACCAAAAACAATAGGTAGCATTGCCATGATAACAAGACTGCCGTATGCAACAAACATTCCCTCCGGCGTCGATGGCTTTTTCGCGTTCGTTATCGTTTCGGTAGCATTTTCGACCGCCTCCTTTACCATTTCGCTCACATTTTCCACAACTTGCTCCGCCATATTTACAGACTTCTAATCCAAGTGTAACCTTCTTGCGCCAAACAGCCCGATTCCTAGATTTAATTTTATTGCAGTTTACGATTTCTCTCCGACACGTAGCAAACGGACACGTCGGAAACTACAAATGATGACTAGTTGGGCCAAAAGGAATATACTTTATTTGCCGAAAATTTTCCTAAAAAATACCACAAAATATTAGAGTTCGTTCGCACTGCCCACATGATGTTTGTCATCAATAGAAGCGATTGCGCGCCTAATTTAATTTAAATTCGAAAAAGGTGTTTTGAATTATAAACTGAATGAATTTTATGTATTTCTGCTTTTTAATGTGCTTTTTTTGTGTTGCAGTTCTTCTATGTGACATTAAAGGGGTTCTAGAATTTCGAGATAAAAACTGAATAATGAGCTGCGAATAAAAGAAATTAAATGAAATAGCTAGAATGATTCTTCTCGGCGAGTTGGTTTTAGTTTATATTAGACTTGTTTTATGCCTATGCTATACTATGTTTATGATTAGATTATGAATGTTTATTTTATTAGTTTGAAGCTGAGTTCACTATTGTGAGTTATTTTGTGAGTTATTTTTAAGTATTTTGGTAAGGCTGTACTGCTTTAAGGAATAAGATCATTTGAGAGAGGGAGTGATATTAGAAGGCATAAAGTGCGTAGGGGGTGAGGTGTTGAGATGGACTCTTTTCGAAGAGGGTGACGGTGTGACCGAGGCGAATATTCGAAATTTCAATTAAATCCAGTCGAGAGGGGAGTTATTTAGTAGAGTACCTTTCTTTAATTGTTGTGCCCACCGGATTGATTATTTTGTAGTGTTTTGATGTATTGTAGCACAGTGTATTTTTGTATTTAAGAAGGATTTGCTTTACATGTTTTCTTATCTCGGAAGTATTAAAGTTGCTTTCTAAGGCGAAGGGGAACTTTAGGGCTTCTTTAGCTGCTTGGTTTGCTTTTTCATTGCCAGAGATTTTGCTTTTACCGGATACCCATATAAGAAGAATTTTGTTGTCTTTGGATTGCATTATGATTCTTAAGCATTGTTCATATGGTAGAATACATTCCAAACTCTCATCACAATGCATTGAAAATAGTTTCAAATATGTAAACATTTTAAGTAAATGTCACAGCAAACACATCGAAAATAGTTATTACTACCAGATAACGTTGGGATTGGCTTTTAGTGCGGAGAGGCGGAGATGATGCTTGTGTATATGAAGGCGGAGAGGATGGTTGCAATATCTGCAGTGAAGATAGAGATGTTGGGTGGATATTAATGTGCTTTAGGAGTTGACTCTATATGATGTACCTGATACTGATTTAGATCCGTTAGTAAAAAGAAATATGTGGCTTTTTAAGGAATTTTGAAGCTCAAGGAATTTTGAGTGGTAGTTTTCTGAGGCTGTGTTTGTTTTTAGGATGTGAAGGGAAGTTATGACGTGGTCGGGCGTAATGGCGCACTGGAGGGATGAATGTTTTTCTGTGTTGAGGAGTGTAATATTAAGGTTGTTTGTCTCGAAGAGTAAAGCTAAAGATAATTAAGGTTTCTTTTTTATTTAATGAATTTTTTGGAGATGTTTTCCAACGTCGAGTGTTTAAAGTGTAGGACTATGTTGGAGTTTCTGCGTGTGGCAAAAGTTTTTCTGACCTCGATTGGCATAATGTTACCTTTGTAGAGAAGGTTATTAATTGGATTTGGGCGGAGTGTGGCGCCGAGGATTAACTTAATGCTGTGTGGTAGAATATTCTTAATTTATTTGGTGATGTTTTAGGAGTTCTTTAATAAAGATGTATGCAGAAGTCTATTTCGGTCTTTATGATTGAATTAATAACATTTAACATAGTATTGGGACTTCAGTTGTATTTGTGACTAGATAGGCATTTTATCACGTTGAGTCTTTTTGACAGTTGTGGTCATGTCACGAACATTCCATTCAAACAAAATTACAATTCCCTGTGTCACGGAAACATTCATTGGTTGGTTTGAAATCCCTCACGTTTCCATGAGTGATTTAGTAGATTGCAGATTTTATAAATGGTGTTAAATTCAGATACCGATAGAAAATCGAACAGAACTAATTTTCGAACTGATTTGCATTATTTTTTATAAACATTTCGCTAGATTTGATTAGTTATTTTGTATTTTAGTAAACATCTCGTCAAATATTGCACTTTATTAAACCAAACATAAACCAACAGAGTAAATAAATGCCAACTTGTTAAAAGCAAAAATTTAAATCATTCGGAGTGTTTGTTTTAATGAATTATTTAACTTCTTATGCTTTATATGTGAACTAAAATTTAAATAAAGCTTGTTGTATTTTTTTTTAATTTAGTGTACAATAAATGTGTATTTAAACATTCTTTTTTAGTAAAGAGTTCATTGCAAAAAGTTGGCATGTTTGCAATAAATTGACTGTGAATGAATAGTAAAAAAGAAGAAGAGTGTTTCATTTTATAATTGAATGCACTCCCCCCGCTTCACCCAGTTGCCTTCTATGAAGGAAATCTATTGCTAGGAAGCGGGCAAAAAGCATTTTTAATTTATCATTAAGAACTTATTTGGTTTTATCTTGATGCTATTAATGAGTGTTTGCAAGTAACATATGCGAGTTGACAGTCACTGCAAATCCCAATTATGTTGCATATCAAAGTGTTGTCGTTTAAAGTATACAAGTAGCCAACTTAGCAGAATATTCAAAAATATTTGCTTTTTTTAGTTGTAATGTACTTTCAAAATTATATACATTTCTTCTCTTCCCCCAACTAAACAAATAAATCGAAATTAAAAATAATAACACACATAATTGTTATAGTGCTGACAGCCCTGCTAAGTCCCCAGCTGTTTCCGAATCAAATGTCCGAAAAGTGAAATCCCTCGATTTGCCCTGTCACCGGGGTTTTGCTCGAGGGATTTTAAAACCAATCCAACTGAATTTCCATTTCGATTTACGTGACATGCCCGTATATAATGGTTCCATTTGTATCTGTTGTCTATTGTAAGTACAAGGATTTTAATTGAGCTATTAATTGACTATTATTGTTGAAGCTGAATTCGCTTTTGTTTAACTGATTAATAACTAACTTTTTAATTGATTTATGGAGGGCTATGGTTGTGCTTGATTTATTGTAGGCTATGACAAAGAGAATGACGGAGAGGGGCGATCCTAGAGGGATGACGTTTTCAAGCGTTCTTGGGGAAGAGATTTAGTTGAAAACTTGTACCATTATTTGGTGAAAAAATTGATTATATATTTCAGAGTTTTGGGCGCTATTTTCCATTTTTTAAGTTGGTCGGTTATAGCATGTGTGCCATTTCAAAGTCCAACAAGAGGATGGAGATTTGGTTCTTAGTTGATATAGATGATTTTTTCCAAAAGTTTTGCCATACAGGGATAAAAAGATATGTGTCTGTAAGAATTGAGGGATGGTTTGTCTGCAATGTGCTTGGATGGATATAATGTTGTTGATCTTGAGTTGCTGTGGGATGAAAATGTCGAGAATGTTTATGTACAGCTCGAGAAGTGTCTGTGTTACTTCTAGGTGATTATATGATACGATGGGCGACACAGATTGTATAGGAGGCTCGGTTAGACCAGTATTTCATTAAAATTTGAACTATTTCATGTGGCTGTATGGTTGTCTGTGTTAGAAAGATTTAGTTAGTGAGGCAGTGGATGCTGTGTGCAAGTTTAATTCCGCACTCAGCATCCAAATTTTTGCAGTGGGGTTTCAAATTTTTTCTTGATCTTTATTACTCGTTTTAGTAGGGTGTTTACTCTTTTGTAGCTAAGTATATTGATGCTATTCGTATTTTGCTTAAGTTTGTTCCATTATTCTATGTTTTTTTACTTTTAAGATGCTGCAGGGTAGTGGCCAAGGGACATTGAGCTTGTAATGTGTTTTGGAGGAAATTCTGTCGCATAGCTTTGTAGATGCTTTGTAGGGTGATCTATAAACTGATTGCGGTTTCCTGATTTATGTTGTGGCTATGTGGTTTTCATTATTATATTTTATGTTTCATGTAATTTATATGAGAAATCTTCTTGCGCTCTGGGAGAGTATCAAACATTAATAATTAATATTATGAGCTTATATTTTGGTAGCGAAAATAAATATACATATGTACTTAATGGCGTCTCCAAAAGTTTTTTGAGTGCGGTGAAAATTTAATGCCAAATATATAATCATTATATATGTACGTACATTCTTCATTGATGTTCCGACATATACCCGTTTGTTTTTTTCATTGCGGGTCTAGCACTTCGCTTTGTATCTAATACCTATATTCACTTCCACTCGAACAAATGAGTTTAAGTAATATGGTTGCGTGTGTGTGTACTTAATGTCTGACCGCATATTCTTAATAATTTAAAATGCCGAGCTTCTGCAATTCTCGTTTTTTTTTTTTCAAAGATACAAGATTTGTACTAGACTTTCCAATTTTTCTTTAAATATTGACATCTACAAACCAATAAAAGATGCTAGTCGTGAATTTAATTAAATCTATTTCAATATATTACAAAACTTTTTGAAAATGAAGTCAACAATAATGAGGTTGGATCAAAACTATATTTACTTACAACCCAAAAAATAAATAAAACTCAATTAAATAAATAAAAACAAAGAAATCCAATTTTTGGCAAGTCAGAATCAAAGTTATTATAAATGTTCTTTTTAAATTTAAAAATTATTTTCATTTAAACTGAAACTTTATTGGATTGTATTTTATATTGAAATAGCTGCTTCCTTGCGACGCTGTATAAACCGATGCCATGAACACATAAAGGTTCAATACCGTATACAGCAACAAAATGGAAATAGTAGGATTTCTGGCAAAACAATTCATAGTTCTTGCACCAGTCACATCCTTGCTTGTTCGTGATTTTTGCTACTTTGTTCTTAGAACTGATAAGAACTATGAAAGAATGGCGTTTTGCTACAATTGTGTAAATAAAGACCGCAACGCTGGAAGAACTCAAAGCTGTACAAAAAAATTCCATCAGGAGTGTTTCAAGGATTGAAAAAAGCGCTGGCCCGAGTGTATTATATAAGAGGGATAACTTGAACCAAAAAATATTTTTTGAGAGAAATAAAGTCACCCTTATTTTAGCAAACTTTGTAAAAGACATGTACTGCTAGAACTCTTTTATTTCAATTTCCAATGGATCTTATTACATACAATGTTTGACCATCTTTATCATCCATTAGGAGTGTAATTTCCTACTATCGACAAAGAGATATTTAGCAATTCATGGTATAATATAAAAAAACAAAGTATAAAACAATCGAAAAACAAAAAGAAAATTTTTTTTCTTAACTTTAGTATAAGACCTTGTACAAGTATATATTTATCTTGTTTATTGCATGCAGTTCGTCAAGTGTACAATATGAAATTTATGTGTTGTTGCTGTATTTATTCTGGGTGCTATTGTGACTAGCTCCACACGCTTATCAACAAACATAATACAATGTGGGTAAATGTGGGAAGAAGACTCGGCTTCGGCTCGCTGAGATTAGAACTGAGTCTCTGTGCTCAGTCTTAAACGGGAACGCGCCGCAGATAGATCGTTTTTGCCATTTGCCATCAAAATTGAATCCATAGCATATTATTATTGTTGTTAAATATAAGCAAAACGAAATGCACAAACCGATAAAATATTTTATTTCCGGTCACAGGCAAAAATCTGACCTTCGTCGCTCTTGCCCAGTGAAATTTCTCGGATTACTAATATCGTTGGCGATTCTGGTGCCAGGCATGTGCGGTATGTAGACAATCGTTGTGTGATATATTAGTACGAGTATAGAATGCCTAATCTCGCATAATACGCCTCTCAGCTATCGAAACCGATGAGCCTGCGGAGCATAATCTGACCAGTTTAGACCGACTGCGTATGAATCTATTTACGAACTATGACAAAAACTCGCAGCCAACTGTGCGCGGAGAGCGGACTAATATAACGCTGGGTCTCTCTGTAAACTATATAGATATTGACGAAATGGATGGCAAGGTGACGCTGCACTGTTGGGTCACGGTGGTATGTACAGCTACTTCACTGAAAATACTTAATTAACCAGTGAAATCTTTTTCCACTCAATAGCGTTGGATGGACGAGAAGAGGTCGTGGAACGCAATCGAATACGAAAACATAACCCAAATACATCTGCGAACTAGGGAGATTTGGCGTCCGGAAATAACGCTTTTTAACAGTGCTGGAGATGGCGGCGATTATTTGGGAGATACACAGGTGATCCTATTTTATGAGGGCTCTTTGCTGTGGGTTCCGCCGGCCGTGTACACAGCCTATTGTAACCTTAATATGCGACAGTGGCCTTACGATAAGCAGTCATGCAAACTGAAAATCGGCTCGTGGACACTCACAAATATTGATCCAGCATATATGAAAGTAAAGGATGTGCTTGATTACGATGAGTTGGTGCAGTCTACCGAGTGGGAAATCATCGATGGCAAGGCGAAATATGTACGCAAGGACTATTACAATTATGTGGAGTTTACTTTCCAGCTGCAGCGTCGCTCCTCCATGTACACGGCGATTATCTACACACCAGCAACTTGTATTATATTAATATCGTTGTCCGCCTTCTGGTTGCCTCCCCAAATGGGCGAGAAGATATTGTTGAATGGCATCGTCATCGTCGTCATCGCTGCTTTCTTAATGTATTTCGCACAATTGTTGCCCGTACTTGCACAGAATACGCCACTAATCGGTGAGTCAAAGATTCAGATACATGGAGAGAGGGAGAGAGAGAAGTTTTATGAATACAATATTTAATCAGATATGTTTATAGGAATGGTGATAAACGGTCAAATGGGGGCTTATTTAAATGAAACATTAGACGTCAATTGGCAGAGTAGGGCACGTGTTGAATTTCATTTCAAATACTTCAACTTTTTGTTTTAAAACTAGAAACAGAAGATTATAAATAAAGTAAAGATTTTATAGTTAAGAACTGATAGATTATAAATTCAAACTACAGGGGTCAAATTCACAGCAAGTGATAATATTTTATCGATAGATGCATTTAGGCTGGAAAGAAGATTTGGTATATTAAAAAGTCAGTGTGTATTGATGGAAAGAGGCAATTTCGAATTGTTAGGGGTGATAATTAATAGCGGATATATGTTGTGATGGTTGCAAGATTTATACATGCTCGATTTCGAAATACCCTGTACCCCTTTGAAACTAAATTTTTATGGCGAACTGTATGAGGTATTTTAATTAATATAAGACTGACGAAACATAACAATAGTAAAAAAACTTTTTATATAAAAATCCAAAAAGATGCGACATATTGGTATACTATTTCTAGTGGTCCTATCTGATCCTATATAGAATACTTTATTATGATTTATACAAGTTACAACTAATATGACATTTCTAGCTAAATTAACAACAACAGAGACACATTTTTATACAAAAACATAAAAAAACGATAGCTTGTTTGTATGGGGGCAACCTTTTATAGTGGACCTATCTGGCCCTTTATATAGAATTCAACGAGTATGAACATAAAATACACCAAATTTGCAAAATTTATTATAAATCGGGCAGGCTTTAATGGGTTACAATGTTTGTAATATGATTCCTTGCCACTTTAGAAATATCTACGTGTTCTTTAGTTACTTTGCTGAAATATTTGTCCTTTATATTGCTTACTAGCTTCAATCGCGACTTCGTTCGCGTAGATTTCGAAAGACAGTAGCATACCTAATTACTTTTTCGTTTTGACCAAACTTAATAGGTTGACTTCTCCTGATCCTCTTAACATGTATACCACATTTCATTAGTACCATGAATGGATGCAAAGATGTGACAAATTTTGATTATAACTTATAATTTTGTCAAAACGTAGACTATGTTCATTTCCATCGTCCCATATATCTATATATCAAAATTCATTCAATTCCAATTGGTTGAGCGGCTTAGCCGTAAGAGAGGAACATACATCCATACATCCTCACAAATTTTCGCATTTATAATATTAGTAGAGCTCGCAAAATATGCTCAACCAAATTTTTTTCTATCGCCCACGGTCTCAAAAGCAACCGACTTTTTCATTTCGTTGGTTTCCTAGCTCTCGGGTTTTGGGTTGAGCGAAACACATGATCGGTTTTTTATTGACCGTTAAAAACGGACAGACTCGTTCGTCGCTCAGCTACTGACCCAATCGAGAAAACTGTCAGCGAAAAAGGTTTATTTTTTGTTGTTGCATTTGCCTAATGTTGTTGCCTAAGATATTTTATCACAGACAAAGCATGGTAGAGGAAAGGTGAGAGGGATAGGCATAATCTCATGCATACTTACTGTTTGCTTATCCACACACGTAATACACATACATGCGCAAAAGACCGTTCGATTTTTTACGAAGCAATGGGTCTTGAGTGGACCCATGAGCAGAGACAGCAAGCCAAACCGCTCGTTGGTTGAGCCGAAGAGCAAGCCGAGCAAAAACAATGTTTGAGTGTTTTTCGAGACCGTTTCAATTGCAAGCGACAGGTTTTTTGCTGACAATATGTAAAAGAGGGACCACTTTTTGCGAGTTCTGAATATTAGTCGAATTAGTAGGATAAGCCAATCATTTTTCCCCCCTTGAATTAGCATTACTTAATTCTATATTGTCCTACATTGCACTACTTAGAAAATATTTTTTCTTTAAATTCGTCGTGCAAATAATTTCGGGAGCCTTGGTTCATTATATAGTATGTTCATACGATGACGTTATTTCCGAAAACATTTATTGAAAAGTAAAAAAAGTGCATAGAGAACGAAGTAGCATGAAAATATTACGCGAATACTTTTCGATGTCATGTATTTCCTACGTTGTTGCCACCTGATTGTTATGACGTTGTGTGGTGAATGTGAATCGTACATATGTCACTCTGTTGGCGTCAAATTTGAAAATTGAGTCCAAGAACGGAAACAACAGATTTGAGGTGAACTGGACATTTTTTGGATTCCTATATATAATTATAATTATACAATAGTGTTTCATATTTATTCATAAAAACGCAAAAACCGTATACGCGGTGATTTTATGAATTCATGAAATAGGCAATTTTATGAAATGTGTCGTATAACCGTAATCATGTATTACGTTTATACGACACATTTCATTAAATTGTCCAATTAATGAATAAGAAAAATCGATGTAAATACTATATTTACCGGATCATGAATTGAACTGAATGTTGCCAGTTAATCTATGTGGCAATATATCTACATATATATACAAATGAATGTTTGTATGGCTGTGTGTTTGAATGTCTATGTTTTATGGACTACTACGCGGTTCGTCCGATCCCCATGCAACTTTGGGAAGTAATTGAGTAGACCATTACTACCACTGATCTACATCGCGATCCAGAATTTTTAAAATTTTTATAATACTTAAATAGTTTTAATATATCTCATATTTTTATGGGAATTATAGTTCTCAAATAGTTTTAATTTATTCCAAGCGATTATTATATCAGTCTGCGTTAGGTTTTGAATGTGGGTTGTGATTAGCGGCTGTCTAAGTGGTGTATCACGGGAGGGAGAGTGTGATGAGTAGGTGATAACACGCGGTTATGATGCGTGGGAGGGAAAGTATACTTATTGCACAGAGCTGTTCAGGGAATAGCGAGAAGAACGTGTTGAGCGAAGTATGCTGGCTTTCTTCAAAATCCAATCCATAGGCGGCTAAAGGTGACATGCGTAGAAGGTGCCAGCAGATATTAGGCAATCTAGAGTCACTAAATACATGTTGTGACCTGGTCTTATAAAAGAGAACCACAAAGGGATGCGTAACAGAGCAAGCCAGGTTCGCTAGTATAAATATAAATAAATAACAAAAAATGTTAAACAAATTTAGAATGAAGTATTAAAATATATTATATAATACACAAGAATCCAAAAGATGGGTACGATTCACAGCATATTTGTTGTTCCCGCTTGTAAAAACTTAAAACAAACCAAATTCAGTTCAAAATCAAATTTGGTCCCAATAATTCACACAACATTAAAACTATAAACGGAACAGATACATGTTACGTTTATACAATTTCATGAATTCACAAAGTCACTGTTTATACAGCAATTACAATTTCATTAATTGATCTGAAAGTTGCCACTGGTATACGAAGTGGCAACTTGTATCAGGTTAAATAAATAAATAAAATATTCTAAATAATTTGTAAATAAGTATGAAATACTATTATATAAGCAGAGCTATCCAATTTAGTGCAATTTTATTATTTCTGTTCTTGGAGACTGAAATCAAATCAAAGTTAGCTCAAAATCAAATTTTTCGCCAATAGAGTTTCACACAATTCATAATTCACAACACCAAAATTATAAGGTGACAATACATGAAAATACATGGAATAGAAAAACATTCACGAAATGTTCTCGTGATGATCAATATTTCATGAACAAGTAAGAAAGTTACAGTCGAGCGTAAGAGGCCCTGTACCAGTTCAGGTCGCCTAACAAACACATTAAAGGATCTCGGAAATGGTAATAGATAGAGACTTCGTGTTTTTTGCATTCGACTAGGACTGCTCCGGAATTTTACAAGTTTATTTTAAAATTTTGCCCCTCCCCCCTTCCCCATAAATTCGCCCCAAGGCAAAATATTTCTTCGGCACAAAATAAAGAAAGTATGCCAGTATAGAGATAACGTCCCTCTAAGCCAAAATCCAAAAAGTTCATCAAAAGTGGATAATAAATGACGATTTTATAAGCAATTGAATTTGATCGACCCCACTTTCCTTTTCAAACATAAAAAAATGTTTTATAAGGCACTTATTCGTGCAGTGAGAAGTGGTCATAAGCTTGGTCATAAGCTCGGGAAACATTTAATGTGTTCGTTAGCCGACCTGTACTGTAATTTTCGTACTTGTTTTCAGTGCATCAGACGGCACAGTGCGTATCGCCTCCACTACAAAGTCTTTACTCAGTTTTTACAAATTTATATAACAGGAAGGAGTGAACGTGGCAGACCTATTAAGAAAATATATACTTGATCAGCATTTAGTCCCTCTATCCGTCCGTTTTTCGTATATGTGAGCAACAAGATCTCTGAAACTATAAGACTTCGATTTTAGGCTTCTATTATAAGTGGGCATGTCACTTCATGGGGTAGTACCAATACAAATCTATCGATCAGCTTTGGGTCGTTGTTTAGAGTAGCCCCCATATTGATTAATTATGTTTTTGTAAGAAACGGACGCTTTTCACAGATATACCACTCCCACCTTATGGGGTAACTCTCATAGAAACTTACAAGTTTTTATACTAATTTTGTTTTGTTTGGTTATGACCCAATGCTGCTATATATATTTGAAATATTGTGTGAATGGTATTAGACCTTTGGTTCAACCAAAGTTAACGTCCATTCATATTTTGATAGTAATCGTAATATTGACACATAATAATACCTTATGATTTGGAGTTTCATTTATTTATTCATATGTCTTTTATCATTCTGTTTGCTGGATGTCCACTGCACGAATACTTTTTTGGTGCTAAGTATCCTTTACTCCAGGAAATATTTATACTGATTCTGATATAAATCTTGCGAGTGCAGTCCAAATCCATTACAATATTTTAGACTTATTATGCTGCGTTTTTTTTATTGAGTTATTTTCCAATATTTTCAACATCTTATTTTATAAAAAAAAAAACACCTTTTGAAGAGGTAAAAAAAATTATAATACCTACCTCTAATTCATATAACTTCAGTTAGCAATTGTGAGATGAAAGATATTGATATAGAATATAACATGTTGAGAATTATTAAAATTTTCTGAGTCTATTACGTACAAATGAATTTTTTTTATCATATAAAAAATGGGCCTTGGCCAACCCCCCTAATTTTCGAAAAATGTATTTTACTACATATTTAGAACTTTTGCCTACTAAAAAAAAAAAATTACAAACTTTCCACCGAGAGTACGTTCAATTTCCGAGCTTTGTGTATCGTTAAATTTATGTTCGACCGAAATTGAAAGCAAACATATGAATATGGTTATATTACTCCGAATTTCTAAAAATTTTATATAAATCTTATTAATTATTTTTTTTATAGTTCTGTTTTATAGTGCTTGCCTACTGATGCTCAGTATATCGACCCTTATAGCTGTAACTGTTCTATATCTTTCCACGGCGAAACATAAGCGTCGTGTACCAGAGTTTCTAAGGCGCTGGATCAACGGAAGACTAGGCGTAATACTGCTGCTGTCAAATTTTACATACGAGGCAGAACCGCAGTCGGTTTTACACAACGGCACCAATGAGATGGAGGAACATGTCTACGATAACGCAGATCCAAGCGACCCATTTGGAATCAATCCAATTGCAGAACCTTCGAAACGTGCTCTCCAATTTGAATGGGTTCTACTGGCCACGGCGGTTGACCGTGTCTTCTTTCTGTGTTATTGCATTGTCTTTGCAGTCTTGGCGATTGCATATTCAGTTTAAGTACGGATGAAGGAAATCTAAAATGGGTGTCAATAATTCAAGATCATATACTATTACTTTAAAATTTAATTCAATTTCTTTTCGCTTTTTCTTCGGGAATAAAATCTTATACAATAATTAATTACAACACTTATCTATGTATGTATTTACACACAGAATTATTACGTATATACTTTAAAAAGTAGAAATTAACAAACTAATTAGCACAACTAATTTCTGTATTGCTTCCGAGTTTGAAGTGGGATTGGGCGCAGCGTGGACTGCGTCTGTGCTGCCTTGGGTCTGCGACTTGGCTTCATTATTATCACATATGGAATTGCACAATTAACCAAAGATGCTGGAATTATGCTTGTGTATACGGTGAAATGACCTTTTTATAGTCATTACTTTCCGGTTTTGGCTGTTTCGTACCCAAGCACGGCGGGTGGTTGGCCATCTAATGCTGGCCGTAGCAAAAGTAAGAAGCAAATTAGGGTTGCGTTTGAGTACCAAATCAGTGACTACATTTCTGTCACTTAATTAAATGCATTGCTCGGTGGACGTTGTTCATAACTGCCGGACGTTGTTCCCGAAACTGCCGATGCGCCGGTCCCTTCTCCTCCTCCATCTGTTAGAGCGGCTCTGTTGTACGGCGTGCTGACGAAAGTGCCGCCGCTCTGTGTGCCTCCAATTGGCGACGGCAGCGACGCAGTTGATGGAGATGGAAATCCAAGACTCGAGGTCGATGACGGCGACGTCAGTTCGTGTACATGAGGATGGTGGGAGTGGTGGGCGTGATGATGATGTAGAAATTGTGCGTGGTGTGCCGGATGCTGAACCATCGCCGAATGATGAGGATGAGACGGATGCTTGTAGGAACTCAACATGTTTGTTGCGGGATCACAGCCCTGAGCTTGGGCCTGACAGGCAGCCATTAGGCCGTGAAAGTCGAATTTATAAGCGTAGCGCTTGCCGTGGACTTTGGTCATAATGTTTTTATCGTAATAGTACCTGCAATGAAAAAAAAATATACAATTGATCAATTGCATTCATATTGAGCCTATTAGCGTTACAGTCGAACCAGTTTTGCGAACTTAGTAATATAACTATTAAGTAGGAATATGTATTTAAGCTAGAATAATTTCATTGTGCCAATAAAAACTTAAAAACAGGGTTCTCGACTGGTAAACGTATTGAAGCTCCAAAATAATCGATGGTCTTATTGACATTATTCAAAGTTTAAATTTATATCACAAACATTGCTTATTATACATTTTTTTACATCATTCGTGATTGCTTATATTAAATAAAAGTTACAATTCACTAAACTACATAATTTACATATCACTACTGGTCCAAATCGAACCACTAAAAGAGTTGTCCGTCTGACTATGAACAAGAATTTGGAAACTATAAGAGCCTCCAAGTTTGGATATTCAATGTCTCTTGCTGCCTTTTCAGATAGGTAGTGTTTAATGAACGTGTTAACCCCTCTTTAAGGGGTATTACCCATAATCTGGAATAATTTTTTCTGAGTTTTTGAATGAAAAAATATTTTTTTTTTTGTTATTTTAGCAAAGTGAAATATTACATGTAGGTCCATTAGAAAGGGTAGCTCCATACGAATCTGACACTTTTCTGGAGTTTTGTAAGAAAATTTGGTATATTTTTTACAAAACCAAATAAAATTTCATAAACGGAAAAAGATAGGAACATATGCCCCACACAAATTTAAGATTCCATGGGGGAACATGGTATCACGTCCAGTAAACTAAATACGAACGTGTGTACTTCAGCTAAATTGTTAGCTAATGCCAAATCGTAGAATTCATTTCTATTCCTAAGATTTAATTACTTTAACTTCAAAATTTGAAGAATAAATAAACAATTAAGAACGCAGAAGAAGTGTGACCGAAATATTCTACACCCTTTCTTATGGAATCTTTGCATGCTTTTTAGATTAAAAAATGTCTTTTTTAATTTTAAGTTAAATAATTGTTTTGATGATTTAGTAACAAACTCCACGCTTAAGGAGACAGACAGAGGCTTGAGTTGCTAAGCCCTCTTTTTGTCTTCCTTTAGTGAAGTTGAGGTATCGACGATAATGAAATTTTTCATATATAATTTTACAATATTTGGTTTCTCATGGCATTGTAGATTTTTACCATTTGTGTTTTTCTTTCACTTCATGTAGTTGAAATATAGTGTTCAATTAATGTACCCATTACCATTACCCATTAGCATTATCCATTAGCCATTACCATTACCCATTAGCATTATCCATTAGCCATTACCATTACCCATTAGCATTACTATTAGCCATTACCATTACCCATTAGCATTACTATTAGCCATTACCATTACCCATTAGCATTACTATTAGCCATTTCCATTACCCATTACAATTAGCCATTAGCATTACTATTAGCCATTACCATTACCCATAAGCATTACCCATTACCATTAATTTTAGCCATTACCATTTCTATTACCATTACTATTACCATTACTATTACCATTACTATTACCATTACTATTACCATTACTATTACCATTACTATTACCATTACTATTACCATTACTATTACCATTACTATTACCATTACTATTACCATTACTATTACCATTACTATTACCATTACTATTACCATTACTATTACCATTACTATTACCATTACTATTACCATTACTATTACCATTACTATTACCATTACTATTACCATTACTATTACCATTACTATTACCATTACTATTACCATTACTATTACCATTACTATTACCATTACTATTACCATTACTATTACCATTACTATTACCATTACTATTACCATTACTATTACCATTACTATTACCATTACTATTACCATTACTATTACCATTACTATTACCATTACTATTACCATTACTATTACCATTACTATTACCATTACTATTACCATTACTATTACTATTACTATTACCATTACTATTACTATTACCATTACTATTACCATTACTATTACCATTACTATTACCATTACTATTACCATTACTATTACCCATTACGCATTACCATTACCCATTACGCATTACCATTACACTAGTACCATTCCCATTACCATTACCAATTACCTATTACCATTACCTAGATTGAAACAGTTGTGAATATGAAGTAATTTAATTTTATAAGAATTAATACTAAGGTACAAATAAAGAGCCTTCTCTAGCGGCGGCATTTCATAAAAGAACACTTATTATGTGCTTATATCACACGGGGATAGTGTAGCTTCTCAACGGTGAAAGAATTTATCAAATCGGTCCAGTAGTTTCGGAGCATATTTAATGCAAACAAACAAACAATCAAATCTTTATAATATTGGTATAGATTATATACTGCTGATATAGGTTGTAACATTCATATTCTTTGAACCAAGAGATACTGGGAAAGCCTGAATATTCCACATTGGTTAATAAATATCTTATATAAGGGGAGTTCAAACAGGCTGGCGAAATTGCACTTCATTCGTATAACGAAAGAGTTTACATTAAGTATTCAATTATGAATTGAGATACATAAACTTTTATTTAACTTGTTCTGTGTGTACATCCATTGTGATTGCCCTGACAGGTTATGTTACACATCAAACCTTTTTAGCCAATTAATTAAATATATACTATTTATAGAGTCTTAAATATATTGTTTAAGGCTAAGCTGAGCCTTAAACAGTTGCTTTAATTTTTTATGATTAGATACATTTTTTTAATTATATTATGTAGAGTCAGTCGAAGCATTTTTGGTTTATATCGAGTCATAAAATACTTTTTTATAAAATTTGTAAATAATCAGTGTCATGTAGGCTTAAGTCTCCAAAGCCGCAAGTAGTCACATTAAACTTTTCATCCCTGGGATTATTCCCAAATGATTTTCACGCCATATATTTTGCCGGGACTATTCCTGTGGATTTTGGCGCCTTAAACTGGCTACGAAGCCAACGTTTTGAAAATGGCTCGACCTCTTCTACAGCGACCAGCATCAAAGACGATACTTGCGGCTCTCATTTTGCTTTAGTTTATTTTTTTTTATACACAAACTCAAGCCAAACTCTTTGGCACTAATAAACTCTTATTTAATTTAATTCGAATTGCGGCGTTCGCTTTACTATTTCAAACATCAATGCATCCATTAAAGTTGCGCACCTGGACATATATTAATACACAAACATATTACAAAAACTGTACACAATATATATTAATTTATTTATTATTTTAATTATTGCATGGAACTGGTTGCGTACACTGTAGACGATCGTCAGCTTCTATTGATTATAATTGCATGTTGATATTAAAGGCAGATCACTAATTGATTAACTGTTTTATTTATTTTCCACTTACTAATTAAGCAGATACAAAATATAGTATTTAAAGTCTATGGAGGGCAACCTTTCTCACAGTGTACTGTATCCAAGCAAAGCACTGTTGCAACGGTCTCCTCTTATTTATTCAGTTCATTCATTCATTAATTCATTTACTACTCTTACTTACCGCAAAGCTCTGCTCAGTTTATCGTAATTCATATTCGGTTTGGCTTTTCGCTCTCCCCACCGCTTGGCAACCTCATCGGGGTCAATGAGTCGAAACTCGCCCGATTGGCCCTCCCAGCTAATGTAGTTGGCATTCGACGAATCAGCGAGCAGTTCGAGTAGAAACTGCCAAAGTTGTATCTGCCCTCCTGAGCCTTGTGCGACCAATCGGTGCGAGGCGGCGTTTAAAAGCTGGTATGGATCTTTAAATAAAACAAAAAACAGAAAAAATGGAATAGAGAGTGGAAAAGAGAGACAATGAAGCGTTAAAAATAGACAAGATGCGAATAAGCACACAAAATCTAATAAAAAGTATCTGTGTATGGAGAGAGTTTATCTTTATGCGGTGTGTGGAATGCGTTGTGCTTTTTGTTGCCGCATTTAATGTGAAACGTGGCAAGAAACTGAAATGAATAAACAGGAATCAAATCGGATTCAGCGAAAACCGCAAATGGCAATAAATCTGTCGAGCTGTTGTTTTGTTTGGTGTTGGGGAAATCCTACAATCAAGAAGGTCGTATCCGCCGAGCACAACATGGTTATGACTAGCATGTTGACTGTTGATTTTAGTAACGTTGATATTTTTTTATTAAAGCATAATTATAACCGGGAAAAAGAAAATAGGTAACTTCGATAAATAGTTTAATACTCTGCAGATAAATAATTCTAGCAGAATATAATGTCCAACTGTCTGTAACAAAGCGAAGGAAGCATCGGCCCATGTCCGTTCGTCTGAGAGTAAATTTTTCTAAATAGAGTACACTTATAGACTCAAAACTCACATTATAAAACTCTCCCTATGCCGCGCTGTTACAAGTTTATATTTAAACTTCATAACTTCATAACATATATGCTCGTAGTATGCCTAGGATTTACTTCAAAATAGGAGGCGAGTCAAGACTTAATATGAAAAATTTAGTGCACACAGGGTATAAAAATAATAGGAAACAGGAAAATATTTTAATGAGTCAAAAACTATTCAACAGGATCTCCCACGGCTTCTTCAATGCCATACAAAGTTAACGCAAACACTTTTAATGCAAATTTCACACAATATTTGTTTGAAGGGGAAATAAATAAACCCATTTTAATTAATGATGGTCCTAATTCTACAGAAAAATGAAAAAAACTGTCTAACAATTTAACAAAAACAAATTTTAATGTTTATTAACAAAAAAAATTTAAAATATCAAGCACTGCGACAGTGAATCATCGTCAAAAATTATTTTGTTAAATATACTTCAGACAATATTATGTATCAATTGGCGCCGGCTATGTGAATGTTAAAGTGCTCATCCGGAAATGCCAAACTGATGTTGCAGAATCTTGTTTTGAATTCATTGAAAACTTGACTGAATTAGAATACTGAGACAACGAACCGTTGAAGATCATTGATCCCGCCGCTGCAGCAGCTGCTGCGTGATGCGCGTGACCACTGTGATAGGTAGTTGGTGGGTGATGGTGATGATGTTGATGATGGCCATGCGGATGCGGATGATGGTGCGCCGGTGGTTGCATACGCAAACCGAACCGCCGATTAAAATCTTCGGAGAGACGCCACATTACGCCTACGTCGACACTGACACTCATACTGTTTGTCTTAAATTTTATTTTTGACAGTAGCTCTTTTTTTTTTTTTTTGGGTTTTTCCTAGAATTGATTTATTTTTTAACGATTTTTATTTATATATTATTTTTTTTTTAACAAAATGGCAAATTTATTTTTAATTCTTTTGCACAAAAAGTGTTTTGCACTCGTATTGCGCGATGATGTTTGTTTAATACGCGAGCGCGTGTCCGTAGCGCCTGAACTCCGGAAAGCAACTAAACAGAAACACAAAAATTTTCCGCAAGTTTTCGCGCATGAAGCTGCTATTTTTCCAACTGCTTTCACCTGCCCAGTGGGTGGTCATTGTGTCAAGTCGAGTCAAAGGTGCACGCACTGCCACTTGTCTATTTATAAGAAAACCTTCATTACAATCCGTTCCATAAGCGGAACAACAAATACAACCGAACTCACTCAGCGTGCCCAAACCGATTAAATGTAATCTAATATAACTTCAGTAATCCTGTTTGGCATAAAAAACAAATCAATTAAATAGAAGTTGATTTCGGGTTTCTTTTCAATTTATGGTACACTCAAAGAGAAAGGAAAAAGAGAGACGATTCAGATTCAGACACTGAAAATGAGATAGAAAGATATGCCGGGGGCTGCATTAATGCGCAGTCGACAACAACTATTAACCCTCTTGCCACGCGCGATAAACAGGAAGGATGCGACGAATGAATACCTTCCTGTTTGTTATGTACGTGTGAATGACAGTGGCGGTGGGTGCTATATGGCGATATACTATATAAATGTGGGGGGCTGGGTGGTAGTGATATAGAGCGCTGTGCATTTTGCCGCTTTGTTGGCCACCCGTCGCGTTGCCTGTCAGGATGCTGCAACCAAATGACTTTTCGCTAAGCGGTGCAGGATTACTTTGATTTTATTATTAGATGCCACATCCTGTGAGAAATTATCATATTTACATCGTTTATTAAGTTCATCACTTGAAATGCTTTGCTTGAGGTGAAGTTCATAAATATTATTATAAGAGCAAAGATGCGAAACATCATCATCAACAACAGTGCCGACACCATCCGAGCAGCTTAGGTAAGCTTAGTTTTTGAACAAATGCCATTTTCGCTACGAGTGTAAGATACAATTCATGATATTCACGAAATATTTTTAAGACTTGATTATAGTAAATAATTTTGTTTAATTGATTTTGATTAAGAATGTAGGAAGTTTTTGTATTCAATTGATGTTCTTCTGACTTTTTATTATATATTTCAGCCAGTTTTACAAGTTATATTTGCTCTCAATACTGTGTGATTTAAATCTTTTTTATTATTTTCAGTGAGGATATGTCAACGCGGTGAAACCAGAGACAATGGTCCACGGAGGAGGTTTGTTAGAAAAAGGTGACTACATTTCTCGAAACATATTTATTTAATCATTAAACTACAACCGCAACCGTAAAGGAAGAAGAACATCGAAGCAAATATACCGCAAAAGTATTGACAGTGGTCTTAGATCAATGTAGGACAGTACTGAATGGTTTCCCAGAATTCATCGTAGAAATTCTAAATATGTCGAAAATGAGGCCACTTGTTCTTCTTGATGGGTCATGTATTCAAAACGCATATTTTAGAGTTATCGCAATCGGTGTATAAAGTGCTTCAAAATTGGTTCAAATGCATGCGATTACATTACATCAATTACATAAATTTCGATCATAAATATTTGTTTTTCATATTAGGCCAGAAATATATGAAAAATGTATTAATATGGACAGAACCTGCTTAGTTCTACAGGCTATTTCGGTGTCGAGAACTCATGACTTTTTTTGCTGGATTAATAAAACAAATTCACCAACTTTTTTCGAAATCGGAGAGATTAAGTTATTAGGTGTGATCACTTGAAATGAATCGCCCTTTATGTACTAAATACAACTATATAAAACTTCCATTGATTCGATTAGGGCCTTGCAAAATAGTGGGTGTACCACATTCAAATGAGAAACCTTTTTTTTTAATAAAATATTGAATCATGAATTTCAAGATTATTTTCACTGTAACAAAAATGTTTTTTACAGAGGGTGTCCCATAATTTAAGAAAAGATCGACCACCATTTGTGAGGTGAAGTGTTGGCAACTAAAAGTAGAAAACGACTAACAGTTTATGGTTAGTAAACTGTTATTTTTCGAAAATTATTATTTTTAAATTCTTATGCAATAAATTATAAAAAATCATAGATTTAAATCAATTTGTTGCAGAAACCACTAGCAATTATACTGAAACTTTACATAGATCATTTTTTGTAGTACATTTTGCGTGAAGATCCTCCAGATCGGATCAGATTGGTAGGCCGGAAAGAAGTGCTAATTTTGAAAATTTTTTTGTTTTTAAATATAAATCAAGTATATATCTTACAAAACAATATGAATTTAAGACTTCAAATGTTGCAATTCCATTCTTCATCAACGTCCACTAAACTCCTGTTTATTGGTCATGCGACCAATAATATATATTTTGATGAGAAACTTCTTTACGGAGACTAAATTTAAACGTTTTGTGAACAAATTTCAATTTTTTAAATAATAATGTCAAAATAGGGGTTTTCGGAATTTATAAAAATAAAAAATTAAGGTATTTTTTTTAATTTTTATAATAAAAATTTAATTTTTAGAATAAAATTAGAGAAATACATAGTTTCTATTTCGGAAATTTGTAATAAAATCCTAAATAAATAAAAAAAGACGACGAAGGCCATAGCTTTTAAGCTTTGTTAACTTTAATAAATAAAAAAAAATAAATAATTTTTCAATGCACAGTCGTAAGTTCAAGAATTCAAAATCAATATTGTATATAAAAATGTTTTTTCTTAATAATTTTTTCAGTTAATACATTAAATAAAAGTTTTTTTTTAAATTAAATAAACTAAGTTAACGGAATCCACAAAATGCGAAAATAAACTCGAAAAATTTAATTTAAATTTGATATTTTTTTTTTTTTTTCATAGTTTCATACATTCGTACAAACTTATCTATCCTGCACACTTGTCCCTCTGGGTACAGGACAGATGAAATAATTGTTATTAAATATATAAATCACTTAAGTGACAGTGATTTCCCATGGAAAAAAAAAATAGTTTTAGCTGTGTACAAGTATTTTGAGAAACTCTAATAATTATCAGAAACTCCATAGATATATATCAGCATGACGACGCACACCGATCTAGTATGTATGTCCTGTCTATGAATTTAGGTTTTTTTTCTAGTTATTTAATATTAAAAATAAATACTAATTGTATGTAAGAAATAAATATCCGGTTGTCATGACACCCAAAAATTTGATTGTCGTGATCTGTGTTTGAATCATGCGAGTTTAAATATCCATGCGTGGTGAATCTATTTTATGATGATAAAGAATATATGTCTGCCAGGGCAGGGAATAAAATCCTGTAGTACCTCTTAAGACTTTAGTTGCTGTAGCTATATACTGCGTGGATTTTATAATTCCGGCGCAATTTTTGTAAATAAATACAATCTACTAGCAGAGGTATAGCTCTAGCAAAAGGAACCAACGTGCTGATCTTGGTTCGATTTCTTTCTCTATAGTTTCTAAAGTGAATAGCCATATTGAAACATGTAGCAGTCAAAGAAATGAATTAAAGAATGAATCCATCCGTTCAACAAAACATATTCCGAATATTTTCTATTTGTTTAAGTGAACTCATTAAACTGGGAGGCGAAGCACTTAAATAATAATTAAATATTATTAAATAAGAGCAAGCACGCTGAAAGTTAATCAAAACTAATATACCCTATCGTATACAACCATTTGTGTACAGAATATAAAAATAAGTATCTTCAGTTCTCTAATGAATTCCAGAATAGTTGCTATAGAACATTATGTTGCTTTTAAATTGAATACAATTGATACAAATGCAATGTGCTACGCACAGTTTCTTCTTCCACTCGGACAGAGTCCTTTATCAAACGATATCTGCAGAATGTTTATTCATTTCACGGCGGAAGGTGCACACAAGACAATGAGTGGCTATAAGTAAAGTTGCAATCAATGCGTTCGAATCTTAATACGTTGCTATTATTTTGGCAGGATTGCGAAAAAGGATATGCTGTGAATGCTTGACCACAAAACGAAGAAGCGAATTTATGGCACAAAGCGCACGAAAATTATGTTGGCTATAACAGCTAAACGTTCCATGGGGACTCGAAATGAATCGCACTGTTCGATAGCAATGTTCTTGTATTTAGCTGACAATTGCCGTAGAAGATTTATGCCACACACTCACACATGATAAAATCAAATGCCAATCCTTTTCTTCAATTGTTTTCTTTTAATACTCACTTGGCTCGTCGTCGTTTAACATTGGACTGGTCTCCCTGCCAGTGGCGTGGTGTAGCGTGAATGCGAAGTGCTTGGCCAGCAATATACCGCCGGAACGCGAACCAGCGCACACCCAAAAATCGGCTCGACTTAGTTCGCAAAGCTCGGCACCCGTTGTGGGAAATCGGGAAATATCCGGTGCAGGTTCGATTTTAAACTTTTGCGTTACCCACTTGACCCAACTCGCAATGTCAGATGTAGTCCAAGCATTCGGATTGAGAGGCACTTCGACAGGTGATGGCGGTGCACTGGAGTCATCGCTATCTTTGTTGGCCGCTTTAGTAGCATCTTGAGTATGACCGGGTGATTCACTTAATGTGGGTTGTTTTTCTTCCGAGGCAGGTTGAACTTCTGATAAGGATGTGGATGCAGTATCCTTTTGCGATGGCAAGTTAAATGGTGAAGGTTTTACTTTGCAGGTACTACTTTTTGCAGGAGGGTCTGTATCGGACTCGCTGTCACTAAAGCTGTCCCGATAGCTGCTACCCGAACTTGAACTACTACTGCTGCTGTCCGTATTCGTTGAGCTGCTCGTCGATGTGCTCAAGCGTCGCCTTCGAATGCGTCCAGTACGCTGATCTCTGCCTGATGTGGACGTCGCCGTCGTTTCCAGTTGGGTTTGTGTCGTTTTTGTACTTTCACCGACATTCGTTTGTTGTTCATTTTGTTGCATTGCATATAAAATCACTTCACTTGGCACGACTTTCTCAAAATTAAATGTATTTGCCAAAGCTTTATAGCAATCTATAATAACTGCCATTAATAAATTTAAAATAATTCACATATGTATATAAACTTGAATGTTCACAAACTATTTCTATTTCAAAGTAAAATTTTTAGCTAAACGAATCAGGATGCTGCGAGATTTTATTCACACTAAAGATTGGTTTGATATCATCTCCCATTGGCATCTGATTTTATACTCGCTGTTTTAGACACTTTACACTTTTCTTCACAAATCACAAATCGCCTTTCATGCGATGCTGGTGCCGCCATTTCGTGGAAAACCCGCTTTAAGCGTCGGCTCAGCAACCGGCTTGCGTCCGTTTCTTGATCCGCCATAGCGGAAGTACAGCCGAGGCCGCTGCGTTCAGCTCCGCATGGATACACGTTCACTTTTTTTTCTTTAAACATTCACCGCACTGTGGAATGGTGTGCAAAATGCGATGATTCACCCGCGCCGCATTTGCTGCGAATATCTTCAGCAGGTCGGCTTAGGGTTTAAGCAACAATTTCACTTTCTGGTGTAATTGGAGCTAATAATTGTAAAATAAAATTTTTGGTTTTTTCTAGACACTTTTTGTATTTATTATTCACAAACAGCGGCGGTTCTTCACTTTTTCTCGGTTTTTTAAATTTAAACTTTATGAAGTGTTTTCTCGGTATTCAAACAATAACGTTTATTTGTCTACACCGCCGGACCGACAGCCCGGAACGTCCGCACTGAATCACAACCAAAGAAGAAGTGATCGTGAAAAATAAAATATTAAAGAAACTATGAATCTGCAAAATGTTAAGCAGCTGAGAGTATAAAGCTTTCAAACAGACCCAGTAGCGAATAGCCGCTTACAATGTATTGTACACGCCATTATATAATGTATTTTTGGTGGGTATGAAATAGTAATTGTACTTAAATGTTTTTTCGATTTAAATGTAATCTCGAAATACTTTGGTGACCTTTGTACAGTAAGATTTTTTGAAAATATCCGTTAATTTTTCAGTAGGAAAAAATGATGTATTGATTTAATTATTAAAATTTAAATTATAATTCTCTGTGATGAATCAAAATCAAAATTATTATTAAATATTTGCCAAAACAATTTTTCTTTGATAAAATGTAGCACAAAAAAAACGAAATAACGTCATATTATCTATTTAGTATATACCTTTCTCTCTCACGATCTCATCGGTTAAAAGAGAGAAGATATCCATGGATTGTAATTATTTTACCATGCTTATTTCCCTATTGCCATGCACAAAACCGAACAACAACAAAAGCATCTCTCTATTACTCATGCATAAGCACTCATTCTCTATGCTTCAGACTAAAAAGCCAATTCTTTTTCTCTCTTGAATTCCGTTTCACTTTGCACACTATTGAAGTTCGAAATGTGCAATTTCCGCTTCTCAACCATTCTGTACTTTTACTCATCGTTTCTCCTTTCGATCGATACCCCTTTTTTGACCACAAAATGTTCTAATCAAGCCTCCGTAAAGAAGTGTCACTTAAAAAATTGTGGAGTCTTCAACCCCTCGCAATTATAAACAGTTAAATATTAAATATTTAGATCATAGCGGTACATTTGCGACTGAGAAGCTCTTACATTTTTATTTCAGGACTTATGATTACGATAATTTGTAGAAATTTTTGAAGAAATTTATATTTTATGTTCTTCCCACATTATGAAAGCTTGTTTTTATAAACTTTATTTTCACTAATCTATTTTACGCATACACTATTACCCCCAACAAAATAAAAAACAGAGTATGGTCTAATTATTTAATGCTATTCTGATCATTCGAGATTATCGCTTCCACCGCTTTATACTGATTTTTTTGCTAGTAGCCAATTTGGCGGTGCCCGAGCTCGTAAAAATAAATCTTTTATTGTAAATTTTTTTTTGGATGACCAGAAGTGGCTTTGTTCAAATGCCAAATAATAAATTTTATAAGTCTAACTTATAAAATTAACTTTCTTTTGATCTGAAGCCAATGTTGCTAAAATTCAATACAATTTCTAGCAGGGCATGCACTAAATAGCTTATTCTCTCTCGCTTTTGTAGTCATCAAAGCTCTCTCGCACACTTGTTTGTGCTTCTTGAGCTTTTGCTGAGAGCGCCGGCAACGTCATCGAAGTGAGTAGAGTGCACGTCATCGTATGGCATAGTATTTTGCAAATTGATCGACGATGAGTCACTGAACACCATCCATTTGAAAATACAAGCAACAAACAACAGACCTGTGGACTTCCCCACGAATATGGAATAATTGCTGTGAATCGAAACGAGAGACGAATTCATTCATAGCTTTTTCTGCCTCGTCATCGTTCTCGGAAAATTCGAATGAGTCTTTTCATTTACTATTTTAGTATTTTGTTTTGGTTGTCAATTCATTCATGGCTTTTTGTCGGTGAAGCGAATTAGATTATGAGAAATTGTGTGTGTGTATGTGGACTAGAACAGTAAGCGATTTACGAAAAACTGTGAGTCAAATAAATTTATTTCAAATTGTTTCCACGTAATAGTTTTTTTTTTTTTTTTGGAAATAATAATAACGTAACAGAAATCTTTATGATTTCTACCGTTTTTACATTTTTCACATATTGTAACTCATTAAGGAGAAATAATATAAAGTATATACATATATATTCTTGATCAGCTCATCCAAACGAATCGATCTATACATGTCCGTCTGTTTGTCCATCTGTTTAAATGTTGCTGCTTTTTGTATTTTTGATAAATTTTTGATATCGATGTGTAACTCGGTGTGTACACTAATTCTTATCGATCCACAGAAATTGTAAACTTTTAGGCTAGCCTCCATATAAATCGCTTTGATGCCACCGAAGTTAAGCTTTTTTAGTGTAAATAGACGAGGGTGAAAAATAAGTATGATCACTCTTACATATTTTCATTCTAAAATCGGTTAGAAATCAAAGATTCGAATACTTTTTTGACACACTGTAAATCGTAACATATTTGGTAACAAATGATACCTGCATACATGTATGTAAGTAAATTGCAAATGAGAAAATAAATTAATGGTAGTAAATTGTTTTTCGTGCTTAATGCCGTCGAAATGAATGAACTGAACTGCTGTGTGAGTGGACTAAGTAAATGTGAAATTATTTGAAATTTTACGTTCATTTCCGAGAAACTTTTCTGATTTCATATCTCATCAATGAGGACATGAACGTTCGGCGCTTAGTGATTCATCTGCCCGTTGGCGCCTGTTCGCAACGTGTTCTGTTTGCTCTACTCTTGACTTGTTGCAATGTGGCGTCAGACAGACAGATAGATAATAATATTTGCCATATGCGCCAGCCCAGCAAAACCAGATAAAGTCTGTTCCTCTAGTACCAAGCGTGTGCGGGTACCTCGTATCACTTAGCAAGTGTGATACACTCTGCGCAAAAAGACGTCATCAATGTTTGTGAACGTCCCACTTGGCCTCTCTTGCATTTACTACCAATCGCTCTCGTAACCTTCGTTGCCATTCATTCTATTATTTTATTTTATTTTTTTTTTCCACAAATTTCATTCATAAATTTTTACTACAAACTCGTATATGCAGTGGTGTAGTATTTGTGGTTAAGCTTTCGATTAGAATATTCGGGTGCTTTGACTCCGATTACATATTTGGTTTATTATTAATTAATTTTTAATTGCAATGCATCATTATTATTCATTCTCGATTTGCATATGACTATGCTGGTGAGCGGAGGAGTCAAATTATTTGTAAATTATAAGTCATGCAATTGGATTATTAAATCTTTTTTCTTATTTATGGGATTTATTTGTATCCGTATCAGGTAAAAGTTTCGTTGCGACTTAGCTTTTTTATTTTTTATTCATAATGACGTACTATACAAAATTGGAATATATTATTTTAATATAACGATAACGGTGATTTTTATTTTATAAGTGATTACCGGTTGAACTTTGTTTACAGCAAATTGTTTGTTGGAAGAAACTTGGTAAATGGGGATTTGTATTTTTGTGTTTTAATATATTAAATTCATTATCGCGGATCTAATATGTATGTATAAGGAAAAATAACCAATTAAAGTACAGTAATATATTCAATATATCATTTTCACACCATGTAGTAATGGTATAAAACGGTTATATTGTTGAAGTTAGAGATAGGAGTGGTATAAAATATCCTGATCCCGACCATCCCGATGTCTTTTCTTTATGGTTATCAAGTAATAAAATCTATATAGAGAAAGATTTGGGTGAAGCGAGATAATTGGGGAAAAAACTGCTATTGCAATTAAAGAGGCAAATTCTAAGTCTAAGTCACCAAAATAAGTTATTTGTAAGAAATGATTCTTTGTGTATCGGACAGAAATGGTTTAGATTTAATGATAGACAGCAACTTATGTGTGGGGGACAAAGGGCAGAAATAGTAATAAGAGAATTATATGGTAATTAAGCTGATAAAATAAATTTAAGTTACGACTCGTTGCTAACTAGTTATAAGACAAAAAACTAAATATTGACAATATTACCAAGGATAGAATTAGGTCAAACCAATTATCAGATGACGCTAATAGTAATATTTTAACATTGAATATAATATCATACGATGTGCACGGATTAAAAAGCAAGTACCTATATCAAGATTTTTTCAAATACACTGCCGATCAACGAAATAGACTCACATCGTTTTTTTAAGAAAATCTTAAGTAAACGAAACAAAAATGAGCATTCTAAGTTGAATGGTATATTTTTAAACAAATTTTTAGTGAGTGAACCTTAAAAAGTGGTCACTTTTTATCGCTCAACCAAATAGACTCAAGGTCTTAAACTTAATATAAATCAGAAATGTATTGAAAAATATATTATTAAATAAGTGTTTATAATGCTTTAATTTTAATTAATAATCAATTCATAAATTCGCTCAGGGATTGAATCGTAGAGAGCCTTTAGATAGTCCAAGGATACTTCGCTCCAGGCGTTCTTAATGGCAGATTTTAATGATTCAACATCCTCAAATTGTCTACCATATTGATAAACTTTACGCGAAAGCCATCCCCACAAATTCTCTATAATGTTGAGGTCAGGAGAATACGGAGGCCACTCCATTAAGTTCACATTTTGTTCACTTATCCACTTCTTTACCACTCGAGCAGTGTGGATTGGGTCATTATCCTGTTTGGTCATTATCTGTCTAAGATAACGGCTCGAAAAGGTTGGGAAAATTGGGGAATGCATTTTGGAGCAGCTCTTTGTATCCAATTGCGTTCATTTTAGATGAAACGAATTGAATTTTAAATGTACCGTTATGGGATATGGCACCCCACACCATTATACCTCCCTCATGACTGTGGTGACGGGTCAAATACTGTTCTTCCTTTCTCATATCGTGAAAGTAGTAGTTGAATCCATCTGGTCCATCCAAATTTAAGCGTTTTTCATCAGAAAAAACGATTCGATGGCACTCCCTATTCCAAGCCATGTGATTCCGAGAAAAAAGACAGCGAGCTTGCTTTCGAACGTCGTTAAGCGGAGGTTTTTTTTTAGTTTTAATCTATTCAGATGTTTTGCCTTGCGGATTACTCGTCTTACGGTAGCTACACTTGCATTTACACCCAAATTTTGATGAATTTTGGCTGCAGAACACCTTGAGTTTGAAGCTTTTCGAAGGATCCTTCGTTCCTCGCAAGGCGTTAGTGCTTTCCAGGAGGGTTTTTTCATATTTTTTCCGTAAGTCGATGAATTTCTTAGAAAATGACAAACAACAGACTGACTTCTAGAATTTTTTTTTGCGATTAAGAACGCCTTGAGCGAATTGTCCTTGGACTATCTAAAGGCTCTCTACGAATCAATCCCTGAGCGAATTTATGAAGTGATTTCAAACAAAGGTGGTGTTGGAATTTCTTATGCGGAATTAGAAGTCAGAACGCATCGCGAAAATTGCAGCATGGCAACATGCTTAGTTCGCCAAAACAATGTAGCGAGTACGAAGATGAGCGACGCTTCGTCTCGATTTTTCTTTCTTTTGCTGCGAACACTCGAGAGTGCACAAGTGCGTCGGAAAAAGAAAAGACAAGCGAGGAATAATAAACTTCAAATTATATATATGTACCTTATACGGTGCATACAAGCATCATATTGATTCTATTTCAATATAAGTTACAAAAAGTATAAGTAAATAAATACAATTATCAATTTAATTCTGTCTGGTGTATTGCGCCAGCGCATGATCGTGACGCGCTAATACGTACATACATATATGTATGTGCATGCGCACGTATAATTGGTTTTTATACATATTTTTATATATATATATACATATATGCAGCATAAGCGGGGTTTGGTTTTTTCGGCGAAGTATATTCTATTGGCTTCCCAAACCCCGCTTCCATTAACGGCATAAGCTAATGTTGGCTAGCACCCCGCGCTCTACCGTACATACATTTCTGCATGCGCTTATATACATACATGCGTGTCGGCATATGTGTGAAGTAGCGGTTCAATCGTTTTGGTTTTAAGGCGCCAAACGTAGCGCGCTCGTGTGGAATATATATATATATATATATATATATATACATATCCACTAATGTAAATATATGTATTCATATTGGAAGGAGCCGCCATCTTTAATTTCTTGAAGAGATCGGATGCAAACTACTAGGGCCATCGTCTGATTTTTTTTATTATTGCCTAATCTAATTTTTTCTAAAAGAAACCGGTTACTACACGTAGAGTATTATTTTTTTCAATTTAGGAATTTATGTAATTTTAAAATCTAGAAATTAAGAAAAGGCACGGTGAGGTTAAGTATCTGGTATGACTTCTTAGTTCTTTTTTTTGTGCTAATCATTTTTACTTTCTTGAACTAGTATCCATACATCAACTGGAAGTGCGCACTCCTCGGACAATGTATGCAAGGATTTAGTAAAACAATTAAACGATAAGTACCATATTTTGATGGGTAAGTGTGCAAAAATGAACCAGAAGTCGTAAAATTGTTTTGCTGATTTATTAAGAGATACTCACCCTGTTTTTATAAAGAGTTTCTTTCAATTCATAGTTTAAATTTCATCTTACCGTAAAATAAGGAGTTGTGCCTAAGTTTTAAATAATAAGATCAACCGATAGTTTAGTTCTAGTTCCGCGATTATATAGTTTTTTTTTTCTATTCGTCCGGCTATGATATCCATTATATGAATTATTTTTGATACATGAATTTCAACAATTTTATAAATTAAGTTAAGCTTTGTTACCATGAACTACTAAATACCTATTTTAAAGGGGAATGACTAAGGGAAAGGATGTAGCGGAGCGTGATTTGGTGTGCGTTCTAAACTAGGGGCTTGTACGTCAAATTATGAGTGTTTGTACTTGCCATGGTGTTTCATGGGAAGGGAAAAGTGAACTCCTGGTCTTCCACCATGACCAACTCATCGGATAAAGGACATTTAGCTAACTCATCTCTCTTAACCATTTTGTCTGATAACTCAATTTTTCATTTTCTTTCGGCAATACTTGTATAGTCATGGCATTCTTTTATTATGCTTGCGGATCAGTTAGGGTTGGTGCGAATCACAAACCACGCCATTTCGATTGAGCTAGTCGAGTCCACCTTCGCCATGCCCCCTCTCATCTATCAAACCTAACTCACTCCTATGTAGAAAAGCATCCGTAACAGTGGTTATACACATTATTAATTAAAATTAAAGCATTATAAACACTTATTTAATAATATATTTTTCAATACATTTCTGATTTATATTAATTTTAAGACCTTGAGTCTATTTGGTTGAGCAATAAAAAGTGATCACTTTTTAAGGTTCACTCACTAAAAATTTGTTTAAAAATATACCATTCAACTTAGAATGCTCATTTTTGTTTCGTTTACTTAAGAATTGAATAGTGCATAGTAAAAAAAAAGATTTCCAAATTGTGCTCTTAAAATGATATATTAAACTCGATTTTCTTAAAAAAAACGATGTGAGTCTATTTCGTTGATCTGCAGTGTATATAAGAAGTTGTGACATCTTTGCGTTGTCGGAGACACACGTTGAGCAAGCAAACATAGACAATCTTTAATGATTTTAACACTCATTGGCAACCAGCAACTCGTAACAGCAGATTTGGAAGAGCTATTGGAGGTATGGTCATCGGAGTAAAGAAAACTTTAAAATACTATGGTGTTCAATATAATTTTGAAAATGTTAATGATGTTGTCTTAGTTATGCTGAAAACCGATATTAGAAATTACACAGTGATACCTCTTTATGTGCGGGCAGCAAACTGGAATATCGATTTTAATAAAATCACAGAAGCAGTTGTCCAACATAACAATGGAGATCTTATAATAATGGGCGATTTGAACGTAAGGATTGGTCAGAACAACAGGAGATAGCTGATTGTATACTACCCTTGTCTGCAATTGCATTGGGGATCAGACAGTCACAAGACAGCACAGTTAGTACAAGTGGAAAGCAGTTTTTAGGCTTTTGTGATAATAATGTTAATTGTTAATGGAAGAACTAAAAGTGACTCTGAAGGCCGCTTTACTTATGCAAGTACAACGGGTTCATCCGTGAACGATATATGTGCAGTATCTTGCGATAACTTTTCGGTCGAAGAGAAAATCTGGTCAGACCATATGCCTATCCGGTTGACAATAAGTGTTGATGCTTCAAAGGTTCAATTAAAAGCATTAAATTTGTTACCAAACCTGTCTTGGAAAAACTGGAATAAAGAAAAGTACATGTCAGATATATGCAATAACCTAAATTCAGTAATACAACAAAAGACTGAACTAGACCTCTCAGATATGAGTGCAATAATCAAACTATCGACACCAAAGCAGCTAGCAGTAGCTATAACAAATAGTTTTAAAAACATATGGTTTGACGCATAATGTAAGAAGGCTAGAGATAAAGTATTTGACTATCTAAAGGTACTAAGAAAATCTCAAAGTACAAGTGACTCACAGAAAGAACTATACAAAATTGTGCAACACAAAAAGGCAGAAGCACGCCATATCAAGTTGGATCACACATTTCGGCTGAAGAGTTGAGAAGTTATTTTCAGACATTACTGAATACATGCCAAAGAAATATTGAAATACTTTACGCACCACATTTGTATGAAGATGAAGATCTTGATAAGCCGGTGGAAATCTATGAGCTAAAAAAGATATTGGAAAAAGTTAAGATGAACAAGGCGCCAGGCTTAGATAGAGTATCATACGAATTTTACGCCAATGTATCCGAACAGTTCTTGAATGTGCTAGTTAAAATTTACAACAATATTTTAAATAATTGCAAATTGGATGACGCATTTGTTACAAGTATTGTATTTCCTATTTTTAAAATAGGAAACCCGAAAGTTACCGAAAATTATGGAGGCATTTCGTTCATGAACTGTTCAGCGAAAATTTTAATGGGTATTGTTAACGATCGGCATGGGTTATGAAACACAAAAAGCACCAAATGGGCATGTCATCCATGATGGTTAAATTTATTGAGTCGGCTTACAAAATTTACACTAAATGCGCAGTATGGACCGGCGAGGAATTATCAGAAGAGTTTGAAACAATGAGCGGTGTCAAACAGGGATGCTTATTGTCTCCCCTGCTGTTTGCGTTGAACTTAAAGGATCTGAATGACTGCCTTAATGGTGGGCTTTATATTGACGTAAATATTAGACTCCTGCTTAATCCGATTGATATTGTAATACTATCTGACGACGTTGAGAAACTTCAGCTTATGATAAATGAACTGGAAGTATACTGCGAAAAATGGGGTATGGAGTTTAATATGTGTAAGTCAGAGATAATGGCATTTCGTAAAGGAGGTAGCTTGTCAACTAGAGACAAGTGATATTATAAAGGTACTGAGATTAAACATGATTATTTAGGTGCAAAATTAACGCCAAGCATGTCATTTGCTACGCATGTCAATAATAAGAAAGCAGTATCAACGGTGGCTATTAACTCTACATGGAAGCCTTTTTTGAGCAAGAGAAATATAAATTTAAGTGCAAAATGGAATCTTTTTAAAGCAGCATGCAGATCCATTCAAACATATGGAGCCCAAGTGAACGAGTTACAAAGGTACTTTGTTCAACGTATATTACAGCTACCAGATAACACACCAAATTATATCATTGCTATAGAAACAGGCTAGAAGATGGCCACTTATACACACTTAATTTACATCTCAAGTATATAACTAGAACCTTATATGAATACACGTGCAACATACTCCCAAATATCCTAACAAAAACATTGAAGACAAAAAGCATTGTCACACAGAACTATTTAACTATATGCGTAATTTTGACATACATTTGACAAATACATTGAGTCGAACGGAATGGTGCAATAAATGCGTTGAAATTTTGATGGCATTAAAGCAAAATGTGAGTCAAGAATATAGAAATCGAGCAACCTAGACTTTGGAAGCGGAAAGTCATAAAATTTTTTTGTTGAAATGTATAAAAGGGGTTTTATATAATATTTCAGAACTATAAATAAAGTAAAATTCATTTATGGTTTAAATGTTAGAATTATCAAAATATCCTTTTTTTTAGAAAAACTAATAAATGTTTCTTAAATGTACATAATTCGTGTAGCAATTCGAATCTTGCTTAAGTTTAATTTAATGTTTTTTTTTTTAAATTGACAACTCTGCATCTTTATGGGATAGAATCTCCACATAGCGGTATCCTGCTGGATTAGTGCAGGTATTGCGTATAATTGTGGGCCATTTATTGGGAGCCCAAAAGGTTCGATTGCGAAAAATGATTAAATTGTAATATGAACCGAATCTACGGGCATCATGGTGTGTTCTGGAGGCAAAAAACAAATTTGAATTTTTTTACAAAATTTAAAAATTAAAAAAAAAAAAAACGTTTTATCATTGCTAGAACAGCTTGGTTGCGATTTTGGTCACCTCAACTATCGCAATACGGGTTACTTCGTCAACCGATGGTCTACTTTCTACAATATTAAAATATTTACAGAGGGCCGAAGATTTTTCATTGCATCCTAGTTTGCCGTCTTGCTCGCTCCATAAAAAACAGTAACCAATTCTGGTACCATTCTCATATACGCTTAATTTATAGTACGCATATTTTCGAGGGAAAAATGGTAATATTTGATTTAATTTTACTTTCCATTTGATCTTTAATGAATAGAGATTTGCTCTCTTCTTTATCTCTGATATGCAGTTGAAACTCTTCCGTCGACATTAAATTCTTTCTTTTCATTTTCATCTATATTTTTTATATTCTCGCACGTTTGCACTAATCTTTGACACAATAGATTCGCCAAGATTTTCATCTATCATCTACTTAACATAACATTTGTAAAGGTTTTGAATATTCCTATATTCCTGTGGAAAATAAACTTTGTTGCTTTTGGCTCTACAATAATGGGATAGAAATGTCGGCAGCATATCTATATAAGATATAAACAGTTCAATTTTCTTAACATCAGTCTTATTATGAGGAATTTTATTTTGGTTAACACAAACCGAAGTTTTCTGTTCAAGTGCATACCTAACCATCATTTGTGAAATATTCAAAGTTTCCACAATAAATTTTTCTAACACTGCAAAAATGGTTTCTTCGTTTTTTAAGCTATATTCAAAAGATCTATTACGCCTTTTCATCTGTTTTGCGGGAGCCCTTCTACGACTTATTGGCTACGGTTTAGCCATGCTTTTTTCCTTATTTCAGCAGTCTCAGAAAAGCGATGGCAATCTTTACCACAAACCAAATTAAGGCACGGGTCGAGTTTCACTTTTTTGGGAATCGAAGAAGTTTTACGAGATTTTATACATCGATACAGCTCTCGTCTTCAATTCCATCGCTCTCGCTGTCAGTGTAAGGAACTAGAGAAACTTGGGGCATCTGCAGGACACTGAATCCAAATACAAACATGAAATCATACTTTCAAGATATTACAAATCATATAATGAAAGGACCACGAATTTTAAGCCAATTCCATTATTATAATATATTAAGTTTAATTTTATACAATATATTTTGATAAATTGCTTACACCTTTCGATAATACTCAGAATCGCATTTAACGGTAAATTATTGGATGTATGTTAAAGAGGTGAAAAACTCGTCATATCTTTATAACTACAAGGAATATTACTATAATAATTTACCAGATAATGAGAACAACTTTGCATCAAAAACTCAATTTCGTAAAAAATGGCATATATGTACGATAATTTTGCAAAAAGGGGACCATATGATAGATTCTTCTCTGCTGATTACGGCTAATAAGAATGAGTTTCTTGATAATCTATTTGAGTTGTCCTTGCAACAGTTAAGACTTCTTGATATCGATTTGTTGATGCTGGTTTTGATATATTTATCAATAGGATCTCTTCTTTAACAACTCCAGAAGATAAACGCAATTCAACCTTGGAAGTTAAGATTGATAGTAATTTATCATTATTGCATAGTAATAAGTGTCTTCGACGTGTCAGATGTTCAAAAAAAACTGACTACATTAAGTTTTTTTTTAAATACCGATTTGGCTGTTCTGAACTGGTGTACAGATATTGAATTGGCATCCATCAATGACATAGTTGCATCATCTGATTCTCTAATATCCAATTTTTTTGCTGACTTTTTTCAAGCACGTATTCTACTTGCTCTGTTAATCCTATCATTATATATCCTTACAACATAATATCATATGACTTCAAATCTCCACCTAAGATCTCTATTAAAACTATTTTTACAAGTCTTTTATCCAATAATTTTTTCTTCCTACCTGAACCTGATAACATATCCAATAGTATACTAAAATTGTTTTCTAGTTATGCAAGTTTTTATATTTGGAGAGAATCTTTCATTATAAAACAGTCAGAACAGTCACTTTATAAAACAGTCAGAAAGTATGATATATCGAATTATAGACGCACTGTTATGGTAGGTGCTATACCAAAACTATTTGAAAAAATCTTTACGGACCATTTGCAACAATCGATAAAGTCTGTTACCTGTTTTTGTTTCTCTTAGAATTTTATTTTGTTGGGAATAATGGTTTTGAGTCCGCATGCCAACCTGATGTCATGTACACAGACTTCAGTAAAGCTTTTGATAGTGTGTATCACAAACACCTTTTGTATTGAAAAACATAGATTTTCCACCCTCTCTTTGTTCTTGGATTGAATCATATTTATCCGGTAGGACACAAAAAGTATTATTCAACAGTTGTTTATCTTAAACTATTCTAGTATCTTCTGGTGTTCCCCAAGGAGACACCTTGGTCTATATTCTTTAATAGTTTTATTAATGACCTTCCCATTGCTATTAAACATGGTCATATATTAATGTATGCTGATGATGTCAAATTATGTTTGTCATATTCTGTTGTATCCCAACACAAATTGCTGAAGGTTTTTTTGAACTCATTACATACCTGGTGTAGACTTAATTATCTTAACTTAAATTTCTCAGAATGTAAATCGTAGAAATTCATTTAAAGTAACTTATTCTTTAAATAACATTATCCTCGCCAGCGAGTGTTGCTTTATGATTTAACTATCCCAATTGAACCAAGGTGTGTCTCAAAACATCCCGATCTTTTGGAATAAAATGAAGACTACAATAGATTTTTGAGTACTTGTTTTTATAATATTTAAAGTAATCTCCCTCCGACTGAATACACTTATTAGCTCGATCCAATAACATTTCAAATGAATGTTTTAGCTCGTTGGCCGGAATGACCTTTACGATGTTGGTGCACGCCTTTTGTATAGCCTCCAAATTAGCATAGCGCTGTCCTTTCAGTTTGCCTAACTGAAAAAAGTCCCAAGGTGCAAAATCAGGCGAATACAATGAGTATTTGATGGTCAAAAGATTTTTGCTAAAAAAAATCGGTCGCAAGTGTCTATCGATGAAATGGCGCATTATCATGCAACAAACGTCAACATCCTTCTTCGCGTTATTCTGGCGAATACGACGGAGAAAACGCTTCATAACACCAATATAAAATAGCCCATTAATTGTTGGGCACGATGCAACGAACTCTTGGTGAATATTACCCTTCGAATCGTACAAAAAAATCAACATTGCCTTCACTTTTGACTTTTCCAAATGTGATTATAAAGGTTTTAGCTCACCGGACGGCTTCCATTCGGTACTTTGACGCTTGGTTTTAGGGTCGAATTGAAAACACCATGTCTCGTCACCTGTAACAATGTTGAAAAAGAAGTTTTCATTCTTTTTGGCATCTTCAATGATGTCTTTCGAATGTTGTATCCGAAGCGCCCTTTCCTCGTCTTACAATTGATGCAGAACAAATCATGCACCCACTTTCCTGAAGCCCATTCATGAACCGCAATGACGATTTCAGCTCATTTTTGATGAATTCACGGAGAATTTTGAAACTTTGTTCGTTCACTAAAGATTTCGGCCGACCCGAACATTCGTCGTCATTTAAGTCTTTCCGACCGCCTTTGAAACGTGTATACTAGTCGTGAATAGTGGTACGAGTTGGAAAATTATTCCCATAAACTTGTTTCATCAATTCGTGAGTTTCGGTAAAATTTAAACAAGCTTAAAACAAAACTTAGTATTGGCTCTGTGTTCAACACTCATTTTCGCACCGATGACAAATAAATACTGTCACATTAGACACTATAACTCCACTACCACTTTTCGGGGTAGTGGGTAGTTTGGGGAGACCTACTTTGATCAAACTAATTATGTGAATTCAATTCTTGCGATCCCATTACCATTTATGTATACCAAACGCTATACCTCAGATGGATACAAAAGTATGACGAATTGGTCGATTGGGGACGAATTTATATGGAGCGGGGTATCGCCGCGTCCGTTTTTGACCAATCTAACCGTGATTACATTCGTCTGTGTGCTTGAGCTCAATCGCTTGGATGATTTAGCTGCTTTTAGGAATGTGAATGTACACACAGCGTTAATTTTTATATGTATAGATTATTATTGAATAAAGTTAACTTTTACAATCTTTTATTGTACCCTGGAAAAACAGCCTTTATTCATTATTTACTGTATTACCACATATGACTTATAACCAATTTAAATTACACTTCGCATATTCGCGCAGGTCCAATGCCCATTATCTATTTTCTGTCAACTAAAAAAATCTCTTAAGTTCTATAAGGCTAAAATCACGGTCGAAAGCTGGTTTCTAATAAAATGCTAAAAATTGATTGCGAAAACTTATATCTAGGAAACAGGTTTGCTGAATGAACACCTAATCATTATTATTCAGAAAAGTATGCCGTAACTGCCTTTGACAATTGCTGTGTCATCCAGTTCAATTATCGCTTCAACCGATTTATATTGCAGTGTGAGTCGCTTAAATGGAAGTTCCAACGACCTGTATATTAAGTCAAAATCTGCGTTTCACTTTCAAATTAAAGCATGGTCGAACCGATTTATCAATACAAAGATTAATGAAGAAAAAAAGTATTTCATTTGAAATCAACATAAGTCGGTAGTTCGAGCTATGTTTTTTAACTTTATAACTTTTTTATAGGTGTTTTGATTTTAGATTTGCTATAGTTTTTAAATAGTTTAAATAGTTTAGAAACACGCGAGTTGTGAATATTAAATAACGCCGTTTATTGCTTTATACCCATGGGTGAAAAGGGTATTCAATATGTGCAAAATTATGATATATACGAACACTAGAGGGAATAGCAAGCCACATGAATTCTATATTGGGTTAGGTCGCAAGTTCTGTATTCTTCACATTTTCGAGTGATTTATTAATATACACAAACAAAATATGGCGGTACGTACGGCTATCTGCAGAGGTATGGGTCGTTTGCGGAAGTTCACGTTGTGAGAAAAGTTGTTGACTGCCATTCACTTGGCAATGGCCAACAATGATTCTTTTGCAAACGCACAAACAGCTCCCAAACGTCAGCAAGAACACGTAGCCGTGCAGAGATGAGAAAACTGTAAAAATGCTTCAAAACACACCAGCATCCTTAATAGGGATAATGCATATATCAAGCTAGTTGATGTCCTCGAAAGATACAAGGTTGACATCAATGCTGCTATAAAAAGAAATTTTTGTTATCTTCTACAGTTGCCATGAGTAAGTACAAATTTGAATGCGGTTTCGTATCCTCGGTTTCGTGGTATGAAGACTACGTAACCTGGTCTCCTGTTGATGAGCGCCTACGCATGCATGCTACATATACTAACTGAAGGCGCTCAGTAAAGTCAAACTGTTCTCACTTGTTCCATGAATCTTACTTCACCCGATTCCATTACCATATCAAATATGTACTATACTATCACCGTACCTAAAATGTATGCAAAGATATGACGGATTTTGTTTAGCACATGTAAATGGGATCGAAAGAAAATAAACTCATTAGTTTGTTCAAGTTTAAAGGGGGCGTTGCATCAACACCCGTGTTCACGCTTGAACACAATTTCTTCAAGTGTGGTCGGTGCAGTATCTGAGGCTGATAAAGCGAGGCATGTCTACAGTGATATGCTTGCTTGTTTCGTTTGACTGTTTGGGTCATAAAACTGCGCTTCCCAGCGATAGCAAATCAAATAGACTAGTGATGAGAAATATTTAGATATAATTAGAAACATCATGTTTCCACACACAAAACGAACATACAGTCCACTTAAGCGAAACATATTCTGAGCAGCCATAAATCTCTGAGCTGCTGATAGATATATGTACACAACGAACATAAACTGCTATCTGTTGATGAGGACAACGCGGCGCAGCTATAGATAGCTATAGACCCATGTAATGTTTAGCATAGCATAAGAAATATTATATAAGCATGAATTTTAGAAATAATAAAACAGTATCTAAAAACTACTCAACCGGTATGTATCGATTTATTCATCCGTACGTGTCTCAGTACAACCCGTATAAGCGATAAACAAAATTCAACATATCTTTCCATTTATTTAAGCTACGGGAATTAGTATACATGTTAATGATTTTGGACATGGTGGAAGAGGGCGGTCCCCACCCCTCCGAATAAGCCGTAAAGAAAATTCAACATGTATTTGGTATACATGTTAATGGGATTGGAAGAAAATCAACTCATGATTTTAGTCAACTGGGGACGATATTTGGTAGACGTGTTAATGCGATCGGAGAATGTAACTATATAATTTTTAGTCCGAATCTGAGGAGGCTATGCTTCACATCCCACTATTGAAAAAAATACAGAAAATACTTAAAATCTTTGAGTAGATTTGAAGTACAGCGATAAAATTTGATATACATGGTAATGGAAAATTGGTAAAGGAAACGGTAATGGGTAATACTAGTGAGTATTGGTAATGGCTTTTGGTAATGGTAAGGTCCATTGGACAAGTGTAAACAGTTTGGCTTTACTGGCCGCGGGTGTAGCGGCGGGGTCCCGCAACATATTGTGAAGTGGTCTAATGTGTAGCAGAGCACGCCCTATGCCCCAACTAGGAGTATACTTTAAATTTTAATAATTTAAGTATTAAGGAGAGAAAAAAAAAAAATTAAAAAATGTCATTCTCGGAGGTACATCAATTTTGCAAAGGGGTTACCTACGCAACGCAAGCCGGGTCCGCTAGTATATATGTAGTGATATTATTTTAAATAAACACTATCATTTGTTTTTAGTTTAATTTTAGTTGTATAGTTTATTTGATGTATTTATTAATTATTATATACTTAGTTTATTATTCTTAAGTTTATTTAGCGATATATCTTTAATTGTTTCTTTCTTAATAAGCTTCACTTTAATCTTCCTTTGATTTATTTAACGACACAAGCTACCGATCTCAACAACTACGTGACTCTACAACTCGGATGACCAACAGTTCTATACCAACGACAACTATCAACTCTTCGGCACGAGCGACTCCCATCAACTGCTCCGCACAAGCAACTCGGATCAACTGAACTCACTGAACAAACGCACTGCTATATAACCCTTTTCCCGTCTGCTGCGCTGTCGCTGTCTGTTCCTCTGTCCTTTTTGCCTTGACTTGTCTTGTCATCGTCGTTACTTGTTTATCTCTGCTGTATTGGTGTTTGCTGCTACGCAGCAATATATCCCATTCCTACATATATATAAAGATAAGATAAGCCAGATTTGTGCACACTTTCGACGCCCTTTTTGCACTAGGTATCCTGGCAAACATCGTTCGTCTTTGCATAATGAAGCATTCAAACATACAAAGCGTTGTCAGAGTGGGAAAGAGCCTCGCCGAGTTCTTTGATACCAAGAGAGGATCACAGACAGACAGAGTGATGAGCTGTCGTTCGATTTTTTTTGATCTTCTGATGCAATACATCTTGCGCCAGTGTCCGTACATACCGAATACCTGGGCTCCATCTTCCAGAAGGAAGAAATGATTCTGGCGTGCGCGGATGATATTGGTATCATCGGTACTCAAGAACTGCGAGTAATTCTCGGATATGGAAGAACCGTCTCGCCTGTGACAATTGAGAATTTACACTTAAATGTTATAGAAAAATTCGTCTACATTGGATCCGATATGACCAACAACAAGGTATGCCTGGAGATCTGATACTCTCGGTCCTACTGTATGGCCCAGAAGCATGAACCGTGATTGAGTTAGATGAAACGGCGTTGGGAGTTTACGAGAGAAAGATTCTCCGTAAGATTTTTGGTCTTTTTAGATTCGGCGATGAGTATGAACCAAGAGCTGTATGAGCCATAAAGTTCCAGGGGCTGCACTGAGGACTAGGGGACGACCAGGCATGTGTTGGAATGACCCTCCGTACTTGGCATTCCAAACAACTGGCCAAATTTAATTTATTTTTTTATTTTTATTTTAATTTGAGCTTCAATTTCAATGAAAAGAGATATGAAAGAGATGTATGATAAATTCTCGCAGAGCAAATACCAATCTGAAAATCAATTTCATGCAAATCAGTAAATTTTTATTACGTCTACAAAATAAATTTAAATATTCTACAAAGTCGTTGAATTTAAAATTTGTAAATTAAAATGAAAGAATACGCATAAAATAATTAAATCGGCTGAATTAAAGAGAAAAATTAGTAGAACTGCCATCCGTCGCATGTCATCTCCTAGGCTTGTATACCAGAATATATTTATTATATTGAATTGTAATTAGAAACATTATTACTTCATTAATAATTATCGATGCTGCTTATGGGCTGCATCAACCTGACTGAACACTCAATTCAATTCAATATGCCATATTATAGTAATTTATTAAACATTCTCTTAAATTTAAATAATAAAATAAATATACATAATACATAAATATATTATTTCAGTATAAGAACTGAGGAACGATATAACTTTTGCAATACAACTTGATGTTTTTACTTAATATTTGGCTAATGTGGCTGTGCTCGTATTGCTGCCACATTCGACATCCCCAGCTTCAGCCTTATCGAGCGTCTCTACTGAACTTGATAGCACTACATCATCCGACTTTAGCTCCTGATTAAGGGCATGGGCGTTGTAGCATAGAACTAGTTTTGTGTGCAGGCCCTCAAAAATATGCACTACGCTTGGTTTCAAATTGAAGAAGATAATCTTTTGATGTCGCTGGCGAAAGTCTTGAACCATGGATGATATAACCTTCGCAGCGGTATAGTCTGCAGCATATATGTAGGTGCAGTCAATAACGACAGGAAGCGTAGTTTTAGAGCCCGACTTCAACACAAGATTCCGCACAAATTCCACCGATGGAAAAATAAGACAACGGTCGGGTGTGATTTTTACGAATTTCTGGCCATCTTCAGTCTGTGAATAAATGAAAGTTAAACAATGGCAAAATAAAGTTTTATAACAGTTTTACTAATCGACTTACCTCCAGTGTTTCGAGTTCTACTTTTGGTCGCGCCGAGTGGTAAAGTATAAAAATTAGATTTGCACCAATTGCGACTAAAATGCCAATTTCCAGCGGTAAGACCAAACAAGTGATGAGCGATAAGAAGCCAGGAATCAGATCAGCTCGCTTGCTACGCCACATGGGCAAAACAGTCTGGTATTGGACTTGGAATATCACCGCTGATATAAGAACAGATGCCAGTACAGCCTTCGGAATAAAGGCAAAGTACTGCGTTAGGTAAGAAATCGCCAGTACGACAACCAGACCAATATAAAGATTTGACATACAAGTCCGAGCTCCACTCGCGTTGTTGATAGCCGAACGTGCCAAACCTCCGTTTCCTCGATAGCCCTTGAATGACAGATACATAGAATGAGTATAAAATTATCAATCAACTTTCAGAAAGAAATACTTTCCGAAAAATTTGCAGAAATTAATATAAAACCTTTTTTTAATATTCACCTTAAACAAGGAATTTGAAATATTTGCCATAGCCGTGGCAAATATTTCCTGAGTTGTGTCGATCGGTTTGCCCTTAGCTGCAAAGAAAAAAAAAATAAATTGGATGAAACTATTCTATTTCTCTGTTGTAGTGATGCTTTATTATTTACCGAATGCTTTGCAGACGGCTGTATTCTCCAGAAGTGCAATCAACGGAACAATAATCAAGCCGTAACCTAATTCGTTGATCATCTCCATAAAGCTCTCGCCTTTAACCTCCTCTATGCCCAGCGTGCTGTTGCCGGGTTGGGATTCAATAGAGAACGGTGGCAATGATATTTCGGGTAAACCTGGCGGAATGTAACCAGTTAAGCGGAAGGGGTTGTTTCCAATGTTTTCCAAATACATCGAAACACCGATGAAGGCAACCACAATGGTTGCATTACGCGAGATTCCCAAAAACCAGAGTAAAGTATTAATCGCATTTTGGAACATGCTGCGTTGTGCAGCATCCTTCGGACCGATCTTAATGCGTCCAATACTGCGAAAAACAAGTAGTAAAACCACGCAGCCGAAACCCAAACACGCGTCCGGCACATATATATTTTCTATATCACGGAACATGCTTATCCATCGCTGCACAAATGATTTACCATCACTGTTGACGCCGAGAATATACTTCATTTGTGATGTCAGAACAATGAGAGCAACCGAACTAGTGAAACCAGCGCTTACAGGGCCGGATACAAACTCTACAAGACAACCAAGTTTAAACATGGCCATGAACAGCTCCACAATTCCAGTTATGAAAGTCAATAATATTGCACGCTGCCAAACCCCTTTTGCGAATTGATATGTCATCAGTGAGGCCACAGCAGTCGATCCTATGGTGCTGTCCTTGCAAGTACCAAAGAGCACATATATAAAGCAACCCATGAATGAGCCGTATAGACCAAACTGAAATTGAAGAAGAAAGAAAGATTGTTAGTAAGAAATGCTCAGATTTGATGGCGAACTGTCGATGTTCATTATTTTGATTCTCTGAACACATAGTTGAGACAAATTTTTTCTATTATTAGGACTGAAACGAGAGCAAAAAGTGCAATGACAAAAATTGGTTTTTTATAATGGATCTGGTGACACTTTTTCAATATTAAACTTTGGATGCGATAATTGTATGTTAAAAAGAAAAATAAAACGATGGAGAGAGTAAGCTGCGCTGGAGCCTAAGCTAAAACAGATTTCACACATGTGCTTGGCACGTTAACGCTGAAATTTAATATTGCATACTTTGGAAGTATGCTAGTCAGTTGAGGTATCTAGGACAAGTGTTCTGCACCCACACAGTCATATGGGCATGTCACGTAAATCGAAAGCGAAATTCAGTTGGATTGGTTTTAAAATCCCTCGAGCACGTCACGGAAAATCGATTTCACTTTTTGGACATTTGATTCGGAAACAGCTGGGCATTGAGCAAGGTTGTCAGCACTATAACAATTATGTGTGATATTATTTTTAATTATGATTTAGTAAGAGACGAAACGTAAATAGTTTTGGAAGTACATTCAATTAAAAAAAAGCAAATATTTGTAAATTTTCTGCCAGCCAAATGTGAGACGATGATGAAAATGAATCTGTTATGGCTTGGCAACAGCCTACACGAAAAAGAACAATTTCTACATCACATGGACAATAACTAGCAACAATTACACAGGGCTAAAAATTTTTAACCCAGAGGCTAGACCTATCGTACTCAAAGGATTTTGATGTGGTGATTCCGCATACGTGCTCGAATTTGCGTCTAGTTTTTTTTTGCAGTTTTTGAGGTTACGTGACGGAAGGAAAAAAATGATTATCAAAAAACGTTTTATGGCAATTGAAAGTACCACCCTTCCCCTTTTAAACCTTTTTGGATTTTTTAAAAATCTATTTTTTTCGCCGTAATATCGCTATTAACCTGTCGTATTAAACCATCCACAAAACAATTGAAAAAATTCTGCCTGATACCATACCATGTTGATCTTGTGATTTTGGGATCGCTAATTCCGAATCCGAGGCCCAATTCACCCCATCAGGTTAGAATTTTTCGTAAGCTCAAAAAACAACCCCTAAAAAAAACACCTCTATCAAACCATATGTAGGCTAAGCCACCCGACCTTGGAAACAGCAAGTTAAATCTCTTGTTTTTCTTAATATAACACAGGCCGACATAATTTAACAAAAGTCTAGACCCAGAGACCAGACCTGACAAACCCGAAGAATTTTGATGCGCTGAATCCGAATCCGTGCTCAAATTGGTCCTATACGACTGGTTGGGCTTGAGGCTAATAAATCCAAAGGCAGGGAACTATATAAGTGCTTAAACGACAACATATTTAAAACTCTATCGACATGAAAACCGACATCAGATCGCAGAAAAATCCTAGACTAGACTTTGTTGTCTACACAATATTTGGCAAATGCGATACATGAGGCAGGTACTCTATTCTAAAGGGATAACGCACCGGACCGACATCAGCCATTACTACCAGTTGAGCTAAGAAACCACGTCTTCAAGTAATTCGAGATGAAAGTCCGGTATATTACTTGAGGCAACTTGACGTCTTTACAACAGATGCTCAGTATAGTCTTTGAGAGCTACAAAGTATCTCAAGCATCCTAAAAGAAGAAGTGCTGTTCTTATAAGTAGCAATGGAGAGCGATGCCGAACTGACTTGGAAAAGGCTGAGGCTTTTGGAAGTCATTTGCATACAGTTTATGAACCCAGTGAAACTAATCTAACATCTAACGAAGTCGAAGTTCTGAACTTTATTGGGTCGCCTTATCAAATGAGCCTGCTAATTCCTCAAACATAGATTGCCGAAGTTTAACCGAAATAAAACTAATTAAAAATAAAAAGTCACCCAGTTTCAATAAAATTGACGGCTTCACACTGAAAAACCTTCCAGCCAAATGTATTCGCTTCTTAACATATATATACAATGCAATGCTAAGGTTAGAATATTTTCCCAGTCGATGGAAGTGTGCGGAGGTAATAATGATACCCAAGCCAAATAAACATGAAAGACGTGTTTCTGGACATACGGCAAGCGTTTGATAGAGTTTGGCACCCAAGCATTCTATAAAAAATTAGCAACGTATGCAGATGATACTTCTATCATATCAATAAGTGAAGATTCTGTTGAAGCATCACATTTACTCCACTGTCAACTAGCTATGATAGAGTACTGGCTCCAAAATTGGAAAATTAAGGTAAACGCCCAAAAATAAACAGATGCTACGTTTACACTTAGAAGGAGTACGTGTCCAAATGTGCGACTCAATGTACGTGAGATTCTCTAAGCAAACTCTTTTAAGTACTTAGGGGTGCATCTTGATCGTAGACTAACGTGGAAAGAACACATAAAAGCGAAAAGACAATACTAGCCTCAACACGGGCCGGATGTATTGGCTGATCGGTCGTACATAGATCCCAACTAAACCTCGAAAACAAAATTCGCAATGCTAAAACTGGACTGGATATATGCAATGCCAGGCACTGCTTGCAACTCCAACATAGAGATGCTTTAAAGGTACCGAAACAATGCCCCTTGGTATATGACCAATAATGCGATTCACCAAGATCTCAACATACCCTTTGTCAGGGAATAATTACCGAAGGTAACAAATAAATATTTAGAATGGCTAAGTAACCACGAAAATGAACCTTGTAAGTTTTAGCTTAAGCAGGCAGTCGGTATTAATAAGTTTTTGAATAAAGAAGTACTATTTCAACATTCCCGACATTTCATTGTTGGCGCAGTCGTCGCGAACTAACACGCATTCCTCATAACACGTGTCAATTTGTTTTTTCGTTTTCATTAAATAAAAACTAAAAGCAATGCTTTCGAAAGAAGTTAATTAAATAACTAAAGTTGTTCGAAATAAAAGCGAATAAAATTTGAGAGTTTAAGCCTTTTATAAGTTAAAAAAACCTTTAAAAACCATCATGCAAATCATTTGCATTTAAATCAAAAAGAAAAAAAACCCATCAACTAAACTTGGCGAATCATCCAGCATTATTCGACTCCAGACGGCAACATTTCCACTGCATTGGTCTACCACGTGGAACTACACGTAAGTCCAACTGTACGTTCAACAGAGGGAAGCACTTTCTACCGGACCTTACCGAACGCCCCGCACAACGAACATAATTTAAAAGACAAAATCGTTTCGGTTAACGAACGAAGTTTCGTAGAGCGAACAAACGAAAAAGGAGAATTACCGATTTGCGTGTAAAAGTGTTCAGCCTGTGTTTACCTTTCTTTTTTGTTATTTCACTTGTGTTCGTACACTTAACAGGTCGTGTTGTAATTTGTTAAAAGTGTAATTAAAAATATGTACAAAGATGGCTTCAAAAAAAGATTCGCAGAATAAAAGAGCAAAAATAACAATACAAATGAAGCATAAAATTATTGATAAATATAAGCAAGGTGTTGGCGTATCTGATCTAGGATGTACATTCGAACTACCTAAATCAACGATTTCGACCATACTCAAGAATAAGGAAATTATGGTCGTAAATGCTTCAAAAGGAGTGTCAAGGATATCTTCGCAACGATCACATATTCTCGATGATGTTGAAAGATTACTTGTTATATGGATTAACGAAAAGCAAATGCATGGTGATTCTATTTCGCAGAATATAAATTGTGAGAAAGCTAAAACGATAAAACGGGTCTTTTTTGGAAAAAGATGCCCAAGCGAACCTATATACATAAGAGCAGAGGGGAAATCAATGCCACAAGCCACTGAAAGACCGCATTACTCTACTTTTTTGTGCCAATGCAAGCGGCGATTTGAAAATAAAACCACTCCTTGTCTATCATTCATAGAACCCACGCGCCTTCAAAAAGCATAATGTAGACAAGAGCAAACTAAGTGTCATGTGGAGTTCGAAGAGTAAAGGTTGGGTGACACGTGACCTCTTTACTAATTGGATCAAAAAAGTTTTTGGACCGTCTGTAAAAAAATATTTGATTGAGATGGGCCTACGACTTCATGCCTTGCTTATTATGGACAACGCTCCTTGCCATCCACCAGGCTTACAAGTTAATCTCATTGATGAGTTTCAATTTATCAAAATTCATTTTTTGCCTCCTAATACGACTCCATTACTGCAGCCCATGGACCAGCAAGTTATTTCTAACTTTAAAAAGCTCTACACTAAAGAACTTTTCCAGCATTGTTTTGAAGTCATAGAGGGAACCAATCTCACACTAAAAGAGTTTTGGAAGGAACACTTCCACATCGTCACTTGCCTTAAAATAATTGAAAAGGCATGGGTAGGTGTTACTAAAAAAACTCTCGAATCTGCCTGGAAGAAACTTTGGCCCGAGAGATTTTCCGAATGCGGATTGGAAGAGCTTGACGCAGTATCTACGGAACCTGTAAGCAATGAAATCATATTTTTCGCCAACCAGATGGGGCTAGAGGTGGACAACGATGATATAGAAGAACTTGTGGCAGAGCACAGTGAGGAGCTGACTACCGAAGAGCTCTTGGAACTGCAATGTGCTTTAAAGCAAGAAAATGTGGAAGAGAGTTCATTAGACGAGGAGATAGAAGAACAACAACTGTCTAGTGGAATTAAAGAAATGTTGAATGCATGGGAGTCTGTGACATCATACATAAAAAAGCACCCCCCAATCAGACAAAGGCAAATCGCGCTGACAGATTTTTCTCAAAGAAAAACTGGGTATGCTTTTAGGTATAATAAAAAATATTTTTAAATTTAAGTTTGTTTAATCAATTTCAGATTGTCTTATCCGTCCTATATTCAATTAATCAATAATTCAAATATGTATATATTATATTAAAGTCAATTAAAGTCAAAATTGAAAAGTTAGACTATTAAGTTTTGTTTGACGTGGAACGCATTAATTCATTTTACACTGATTTATATGGAAATAATGGTTTCGCATAACGAACAAGACTCTGGAACGAATTGTGTTCGTTAACCGAGGGTCCACTGTATTTTTTAAACAATAATACTCCAGGTGTCAATAGTAGTAGTAATGCTAGAATTGCATTACATACTTTTAAGCATGGCTTTCGCATTCGCAATTTGCTGTTCAGAGCAATAATAATCAATTATATAAGACAGTAGTTGAACCCATGGATATTGGCGTTATGAATGTGATACAAATTTTCAGGTGGCCGAGATCGGAGACTTCCCTATTTAGTATTTAACACACAAGTACGTAAACTTAGATTTATTATAGACACGGGTGCGGAATTTAGTATAAAAAACCAAAAAATTTGCAATCCCAAATGGAGAATAAAATCAGCCCCGTTTACATTAAAAATGTTGAACAAAAGTGTATCAACTGATATTCACTATAAAATTCATATTTTTAAAGAATTAAATTTAGACGGATACTTTGTAAAATTTCTAGAAGTTCAATTCCACACATATTTCGATGGTTTTATAGGCAACAATATTCTACTTAACCTACGATCGACTATAGCACAAAACAGTTAATAAGAAAAAAGTCCAATTTGCCAATTTTTTCAGTGAGGAAGAAGAGGAAACAGTTGAAACTTATCAAAAAAAAAAAACATTGCAAGTTTTTATGTGTGAAGAGAGGCAAAAAGTTGAAGCCTTTAGTAGTATGTTTGCAGACCATTTAAATTTAAAAGATAAATGTGAACTAGAATCTGTATTAAATAATTACAACGACATCTATATCTATATCTATACTATTATATAAAGAGGAAAGGTTTGTATGTTTGTAAAGAGTAAACTCAAAAACTGTCGATTTAAAAAATTCTTTCACCATTGGAAAGCTACTTTTACCCCGAGTAACATAGGTTAGGTTTAGTGGAGGGGGAACAGGGGGGTGTACATGTTAATGGGATCGGATTAAATAATCAAGTTAAGAAAAGAGAATAAAGTTTCTTAGTTTGAAAGATTAATAAAGTTTTTTGATTTATCGGTTTTGAATATTGCTGGAAGAAGTAAAGAAGTGCTTGGAGTGAAGTAGGAGAAGAATATATTGAGTAACAAAAAAAATTTTTACTGGGCGCAGCAAAGCGTGCCGGGTACAGCCAGTAATTAATAATTGTGAAACTTGTAAGTTAGCAAAACATGATAGAAACCCGACAAAATATCAGTTCCAAGTTTCAGAAACTCCAACACATTTTAATGACATAGTTCACATCGATATTTGGTACCCTTGTGGAAATAAAATGTTTCTAACAACGAAAGATAAATTTTCAAAGTATGTTACGTTTCATAAATTGAATGATAGAATTTGGATCGCAATTTTAGAAGCTTTGAAACAGCGCATACAGTTTTTGGGAAAAATGAATAAACTTGTATTTGATAACGAACGATGGATGTTGCATAGTGCAGTTGACCTGTTTTTGAAAGAAAATCGCATCGACCACGCCGTATTTGAAAACTGGAAATTCCGACATCGAATGACTCCACTGCACCTTAAACGAGCATTTAAGGATAATGGAAGTGGACAAAGATTCAAAGAACTTAGAATTAGATGACAAGTTGTTAAGAGTATTTAATTTTTATAACAACACAATACATTGCACAACAAAAAGAGGCCAATCGATTTTATAATAAAAAATTTTGATAAAAGTTTTATTGAAGATTTAAGCAAAAAAAATAATATGGAAAAAATTGTTAGAATTACGAAGTTGAATCAAAATAGGAATAAGGAAATTATTCAAGAAGAAAATATTGTTCTCAATAGGGAAATCGGCAAATGTAAACCAAAATATAAGAAACTAAATAATTTTTTTTCAAGAAACTTCAAATAAACGCAATACAAAGTATCACAAATCACAACTGAAAAGAATGTATAGAAAACAATAAAACATAAATAAGAAAAATAAAAAAAACTTTAGTTTGTAAGAATTTATAGAAAAAAATTGTTAACCTGAAAAATTGAAAAACATTATTATTATAATTTATATTAAGAAGCAGAAAGCATAAAAAAAATTGTAATTAATAAATTATAAGTATTACAATATAAAGTCTATTGAAATAAAATATTGTTAGGATATGCAGAGGAGTTATGAAGTGATACTCTTTACTACTCTCTTATTATAATGTCTCTTTAATTATCTACATACCTCATTAACAGTTAGTTGTATTATACTAAGCTGTTTTGCATTTGATGAACGTACTGTAAATACTCCAATACTTCTCGCATACTCTATTGCATTTACAGTAATAACTGTTCATCTCATTTTCAACATAAGCATCATATTTGTAATTTTTAGCTTAAGCAGGCAGTCGGTCTTGAATAAAGAAGTACTATTTCAACATTCCCGACATTTCACTATTATATATAAAAAACCTTTTAGTAGGCAAAAGTGCAAAATATGTGGTAAAATACATTTTTTAACGAACTTTTAAAAAATTAGCTTATAGTCCTAAGAACAGATCGCTAATAAAAAAAAAAAAATAGGAGCCCGTGGCACAGTGGTTCCGCCCATAGGCCAAAAATCAAAACAAACGATCAGAAAATATTTCCACAAAATGTAAACAATTCGTCTCTCAAATGTCCAGTCTTCTTATTTGCAAACCGGTTTTCGCTAGAAATCTAACGGGACTTTCTAAAAATAGAACTAAAAGCATAAACACGTGTTCACTTGCAAAGCGCAGCTGGGCGCTAGTCAAATATTTTAAATTGGTCTGGCAGTGGCATAAGTGTCCTTATTGTATATATTTAAAAGGGATTTTGAAGTTCAAGGTATGTATTATATATTCTGAATTTAATTACAACTAATTGCTTTGTAAGTTTTTTTTTTTTTGCAATTTATGTTTTATCTAACCTATTTGTTTGTACTGTTTTTGTTCGTTTTTAGTTTGTTTACCCCAAATTATAGTTGTGTTCCCCCCAAATTCCTCAATTGGATTCTTTTCCAGTGAACTTATTTAACTTTAAAGGTAATAAGTCCGGTAAGATTAGCTGCGAACATTTGCGAATGTGCTTGTAATCGTTAATTTACTTACACGCCGTCAGTTTTTTTTTCAAGGTTAAATTTTATCAGCGAAGCCTCTGTGCCGCCTATTTATTGTGCTATGTCTTTGTTTACGTCTTTCGTGTTTGTGTAAAGTTTTCACTGAACATTTTATAAATCTTATATTAAAAAGGTCTAATTATTATTTTTTTTTTTTTTAATTTTACACGCCTACATATTTTCGACTTATGGTGCACAAAAAAGGGTAGCAATGCAAATAAATTGCAACAAGTGATCGACGCTGTGGAACATAATATTGAAAATAACGTCTTTTTATCTAAATTGACCGAAATTTTGAAATCGATTGGCTACATATGTAAAAAATTAGCTGATTTTTGGATTCGTTACGATCGGAAAAAGAGCTTAGTTCTTCAATACAAATATGATTGGCTCAACGTAAAGGAATCATTGACATTGAAATGTACAGATAAGGTATCTCAAAAGACGGCGGAAAGTGCTCATAGTGGACGTCCAAAGCTTGATTTTGAGAAGTCTTCAGCGAGAACAAAGCGACGGCGTATAGCTCAGCTCGCTGAAATAGATGAGTCCGCTGTAAATGCTTTACGGAGAGAACATCAATCCCAAAAATGTTTGGGAGCAGATCCTCTTGTAGTAATTTCTCTCATAATGGATGCCTCCATGTCAAAGAACCAATATTTGATTTATTTCCAAGCTATCAAAGTATTCTAGCTGCCAAGAAAGATAGATATCCGGACAACATTTCTGTAGATGAATCTTACGCAGAAGTGGAATTGCAAAGTTTATTGGATAAGACAGCGTCTAGCATTTTGGAGCTTCAAACGAAAGTAGTCGAAACAGTCACGGATGATTCCATTAAAAATTTAATACTTATTCGAAAGTGGGGATTTGATGGAAGTACAGGTCACAGCAAGTACAACCAAAGTTTTTCCAATAATGATTTGCAAGATAAGAGCTTATTTGTTACATCATACGTACCCCTCCAACTAATTTCAAAAACTAAGCATCAAATAATTGGGAAAAACCCCCGGCCTTCGTCAACACGTTACTGCAGGCCAGTTCGTTTTCAGTTTAAAAAAGAGACAACCAAACTGACTATAGACGAGAAAAAATATTGTAAGGAGAAAATGAAAAGGTCTTAAGGAGTCAGAGGTTTAAGCAAAGATGTGCTAAAATACGGTTTTTCGAATACTTTTTACATTTGTCATACAAGTCGGAAATCAAAAAGTGGCAGGTTAAAGCTCCTGAGCAACGAAAAAAGGAAATTCAAGCAGCATTTCGTAAAAAAATGAGTATAATAGTAGACAAGCCCAGAGATGGAGGCAGAGGATCGTCCTACGACGGAAATGTAGCTAGAAAATTTTTTTCCAATCCAAAATTGGCTTCTGAAATTACAGGAATAAATATAAATCTAATCCATCGCTGTGCCACTATACTTCAAGCTATCGCTTCAGGGTACAAAATTAATGTACTTAAATTTAATGAATATGCCCTCGATACTGCCAGGGAGCTTATCAAAGAGTATCCATGGTACTATTTGCCGGCTACAGTCCATAAGGTGTTAATTCATGGATCTGCTGTGATTGAGCATGCTATTGTGTCAATCAGAGAGCTGTCGGAGGAAGCTGCAGAGTCGAACAATAAAGAATTAAAAAAATGTAGACTTTATCATAACCGAAAAACTTCACGTGTTGCAACAAATACTGACATAAAAAATTCACTACTTTTGCGGTCGGACCCATTAATAACTGGACAAAGAAAGCTTTGATAAAAGGATAAATCAACATTACTTGATTCTGTATATGGCTTACTAGAGGAGACAATATAAATTTTTGTGATATATGTACATATGGCTGTGTAAATTTCAATATATTAAATTGTTGTTTTCTCGTTTGCTTTACTTTTATCAATTTGTTTGTAATTTTGATTTTAGGTGATGCTTGGAGGATGAAAGTGGGAGGTGTTTATTAACAAATCATGTTCAGCGTTTAACCATATTTTTTTAAATATGTTTTAAGAGCCTTGTATAAAATTTCAGCACTCTACGACCATTAGAAGTATTTATGGCCGCGCCTCCATACAAGCGGAACCACTGTGCATAGGTGTCATAGCACTTTGAAGCTCCTTTGTTCAATTGATTTGGACTTCAGCCTTTGAGACAGTGTACTACCTTTTCTATAATTAAAAAATTTTACAAACAAACAAAAAAGTGTTCGCTTTCGAGATACTTTATAATTTATGGCATAACTGACTGAATTTGTAGAAGATATGTGATTTTAGACTGTTCACCTTCAGTCCATTTCTCTTTCATTACATCTTCCTCACTCACTTTCTTCTTAGAAGTGCTCCGTAAGTTTTAAAGTACATTATTTTATGTATGTACATATGACTTTGGCTATGAAATCCCAAATTCGCTTCCGTCATTTCGTTAAGATTTGCGGACAGTGCGTCAAAAATCATAATAAAGATATCTTATCAATAAAAAAGTAAATAAAGATTGTCTGCAAACCTCGGGCGGTAGACCAACAACGCCAGAATATGCTAATCCTTGAGGAATAACGGTTAAACCGACTGTTATGCCCGCTATAAGATCACCGATTGCATCGCTGCGATTATAGTGAGGCAGCCAACGCAGAATGGGCAGACGGCGTTGCAGTGTTTTTTTGCTGAACCAACTTTTTGCGCACTTTTTATACCAACTATTGTTGGTCTCTAGTTGCTCCAGACTTTTATTGTACTTTGATGTGCGATGATCTGTTATTAATATAAACTCGGAGCTGCTATTAAAATGTTCCTCAATGCTGTGGTTCTCCGAGCGTTTACGAAACTTTATATCTTCCTCAATGGTTGACATCTTAAACAGTTTTATATTTTATTCACAAATCCCGAGGTAGACTGTGTGACAGAGATCCGTGCGCGTACATCAACAGATAAACTTAAACTGATTCGAACTCTGTATCTGCGATCTTTTGCTAAAGCGCCACATAATGTTATCTTAATCGCTAGCTGGATGCTGTTTTCCTTTCATTGTTGTACTCCTCACAGTCAGTGTGATTGGTATATACATTTTGTTATGATGTTTGTAACATACGTTCGTCATATGAGTTTCTGCTAATAAAATTTCGAATTCGTTTGAAATTGGCGATGCTGATATTTATTAGAATTCGAATAATAATATTTTGATTGTAATAAGATAAGTGTTTGCTACTCTAAGTAGACCCAAAATAACATTAAAAAACAAACCAGTTGAAAGTTATGAATAACGCATATGCAGGGCATAAAATCTTCGGTTAACATATTCGCTTTTTAGTTTGTTTGCTCAAGATAACTCGTTTAGCACGAGTGATATAATCACGCCAGATGTGATCTGCTTTGACATCAACAACTTGATTTAAGCGCAAATCGTTTGTTTACACGCTAATTTGGCCTCTTCGATGTTTTTAGGTGCCACAGTTGACATGTCGAACAATTTAATGATCACTTATAGAGTAGTGTGTATTTTTCCACTTCATAAAATTAATGCACTTTATCACTGTGGGCGGTAGTCCATCCAAGTGGCGAACAATATACTATTATATGCGCTATAACGAAGTTTTTACTGATAGTTCCTATTGTGATGCGCATAAATAGACGAAGACAAAATAGTTATTTATTTTGCTTAGACACAACATATTCGCTAATTTTCATACAAAGATAAAATATTGTTTTTTTTTGTATATTCAGCTAGAAACGCAAAATATCTTTATAAAAAATTACATAAAAATACAAATCGGTCCTCTAAAAGGGGTAGCCGTACAAAAAATCGAGAAGATATAAATATGTCCGTCTATGAACATCAAGACCTTGTAGACTATATAAAAGTTAGGGCTCAAGTGAGTATCGTCTATTTCCTCTTCAGATATTTAGTATTTAGTGAATGTGCAAACCAGTTTCTAAATCGTTGTTTCATAAAAATCCCCTTTTTCAGTTTGTGTATAATTAAAAGGTTTGCTGTTGTTTACTTAGCTAGAGAATCCAAATTTGATGCATCTTGCTGGAATTTTAATAAAATATATGGGGTAGGCCATACACATCTGATGTTGTGGTTCGATTAGCTACAAGCGTGCTTCCTTAAAATAACACATAGTTTTAGGCCCTGTACCGAAGGCACAAGAGCCTATTGGTTTTGTGCAAATGTATGTAACAGGAAGAACTAATTGTCGGAGACCCCCCAAAGTTACCCACATTATGGTCAGGAGTGATAGAGGAGTCGATATAGCCATGTCCGTCTGTCCATCCGTCCGTCCGTCTGTATGAACGAAAGGATCTCGGAAACGGTAATAGATAGAGACTTCGTGTTTTTTGCATTCGACTAGGACTGCTCCGGAATTTCACAAGTTTATTTTAAAATTTTGCCCCTCCCCCCCTTCCCCATAAAATCACCCCTTAGGGTAAAAATTTCTTCGGCACAAAAAAAATTGAGTACACCAGTATAAAATTAACGTCCTTCTTAGCCCAAATTCATCAAAGTCGGTTGCCCGACTGAAATTTCCTTACTTGTTTTTTTAGGTTATCTAAAAAAAAAAAGTCCGGTGTACGTGCCGTAATTGTGTGCATTGACTATAGTGCGACTATATCCTCTACGCGGGGGCGGCTAGAAACAGCCTTTTAGAAAGTCAATTAATCTTTACTTGCTATAAGTGCTGGCTAATCTGTAGTCGGGCGGAGAGAGCATACTCTCTTAAATAAAAGTCAATATGTCCCAATATGTCATAAAACAGGTTGCGTTGGGCTAGTGACTCGACCGTAAAAATTAAACTCACTCAAGAAACGGAAACAAGCCTCGGATACAACAACAACCGTTCAACGATGACGACAATTCGCTTTAAACAACTGACACGAATAGGAACATGGAATGTGCGCTCTCTTTCTCCTTCTAAGTTCGCGCAAGTATGTAGAGAGATGCAGCGCTACTATATTCAAATTCTCGGACTTTCTGAAACCAGCTGGCTCGCGCAAGGCGAATCTTGCACCCTGTCAGGTCACTTCTTCATCTACAGTGGCCACAGTCAAAGACGAGCAAATGGTGTAGGCATAATAATAGCCAAAAGCTTGAAACACGCGCTGATAGATTGCAAGCCTATCTCTGACCGAATAATAACAGCTCGATTTAAAAGCAAGTTCCGTAAGTTGTCCAGTGCTATGCACCTACCGAAACAGACACTGATGATTCTAAGGACGATTTTTATAACCTTCTCAACTTTACAATCAATATAATTGTTGCACTAGGGGATTTTAATGTAAAGATCGGCGATATCAACACCAACGTCGAGAGGTTCATGGGTCGAAATGCGCTGGCGTCCGCAAGGAACAACAACGGAGACCGGCTTCTCGATCTGTGCGCTACAGAACAAATGTTTATTGGCGGCAGCAAATTCCCGCACCCGGACATCCATAAGTACACCTGGGAGTCCCCCGATGGGCGCACTAGAAACTAAATGGACCATGTACTGATTAGCAGACGATTTCACAACTGTCTGATGGACGTGCGTGCGTATAGAGCAGCTGATATGTACAGTGACCACAATCTGATTATTGGACGGTTACGTCTACGTCCAGAAGGAATCAGAAAGCAACAGCAACGCAAACAGATCTTTAACTTGGCTGGCCTGAAAAGGCCAGTCATGCTCCAACGGTACCACGAAGAACTATCCTCTGCCCTCTCGCGTCATAGTTCCTTACCAACTTGGAAGCAAATCCAAACAGCGTGCTCTCAAGCTGCGGAGAAAACGGTCGGCTTGCAGCACTTCAGACGGAAGCCGTTTATAAGTAACGCCACTTGGACTCTGCTTGAGGAGCGCAGGCTGTTGAAAGAACAGATAAATGCATGTGCAAAACACGACCGCATCAACCTTCGTGGATCATATAACGAAGTGCAAAGGCGTATTAAAATATCAGTCCGTTAAGAGGGCTAATGTGGAAGGCATAGCCAGTTAGGCTGAACAGGCGGCGAACTGCAACAACCTTCGCGCTGTCTACATAGCGATAAAGCAACTAGGAAACGTTAAGCCAAATATTTCACCTATCAAGGCTAGTGACGGGTCCAGCTTATCGTCAGTCGAAGACCAACTGACACGCTGGAAGGAGTTCTTTACAATCGGTGACACTGATTCAGAAACTCCACCAATACCCAACACCGTGCAGCGTCGGTATTTCTACTGATCCGCCTACTGGGGACGAAATAGTCCTGGCCTTAAGCAAACTGAAAACAAAACAAAGCTGCTTGACCAGAAGGTTTACCGGCCGAACTGCTTAAGTGCAGCGCAAACACCGTCTCACGCTCACTACACCCCATTATTCGAGCAGTATGGATATCCACGACCATCCCAGGTGACTGGAAGGAGGGGGGATCGTCACTATCCCCAAAAAGGGAGACCTGAGTCAGTGCAAAAATTGGCGTGGTTTAACTCTTTTAAACTCCTTACAAAAAGTACTGGCCTTCATAATCTTAGCCAGAATCTCGCCAACCCTAAAAACCCAATTACGGCGAGAATAGAATGGGTTCCGACCAAATCGGTCTTGTGTAGACCACATTAATACCTTACGCATCATTGTGGAACAAAGGTGCCCGTTATACCTTCTTTTTGTGGACTTCGAGCAACTTAGATTATGCTGATGACATCTGCTTCATGACACTCACGTATAGCGGTGCTGCAGCGAAGCTTCGTAGTCTGGAAGCTAATGCTCGTGCAATAGGTCTGAAAAAAAATGTATCATCAGCAGCGCCACTGACGGTCGAACTCAGCGGCAGCACCATGGTCACCATCGAAAATGTTAAGAAGTTCCCCTATCTTGGCAGTTATATTACAGCGGATGGGGGTGCCGCGATAGACTCAGCTGCGCGTATAATCAAAGCGCGGATTGGTTTTAGAAAACTCGACAAAGTATGGCGCACACGCACGCACACTTTGAGAACAAAACTGAAAATATTTAACACCAGTATAAAACCTATACTACTATATGGCTCAGAGACGTGGATGGTTTCAGACAGGATTGGAGGAAAGCTTAAATTTTTCGTTAACAATTCTTTTAGGATTATCTGCCGTATCTTCTGGCCAGACACAATATCAAACGCTCACCTATGTAGAGTAACTAATACCGAACCAATTAACATCGAAATTAAAAGACGCAAGTGGAATTGGATAGGCCACACCCTGCACAGAGAAAATGATAACATTGCAAAGATGGCCTTCCAGTGGAACCCACAAGGCAGCCGTCAGAGAGGTCGTCCAAAGCAAACATGGAGTCGCACTGTTCATTCCGAAATCGGGTCCAGGGCTACGTGGAGTGAACTTAGAGCCCTAGCAGCAGATATAAGTCGTTTGAGGTCATTTGTTTTCGCCCTATGCTCCAACTAGGAGTAATACTTTAAGTTGTTAAAAATAATGTATTAGGGGGGGGGGGGGGGGGGGGGGGTTGGGGGAAAAAATACTGCTAAAACAATAAAAATTCATGTGTTTTAACAGATTTTTAACGTTGTCTCAAATAATGTATCGAACTTGACTTTATTAGGTAGCCCCCATAAAAACTATCTGCTCACTTTTGCTTTTTGTACGAAACCTTTTTCTTGCTGTCTACATCAACTTAAAAAAATACATGGTAGTTTCTTATGCACTTCATATACATAATAATGGGTATGATTATCCTACTTTTAGGGGTAGTCCTCATGGAACCCAAAACTTCCTTTTTGGTTTATTTACAAAATAGTTCTTCGTTACAAATACTATCAACTTGACCCTCGATATTGTAGGATTTTATGAACGAATAAGTAGAAAATCTGCCAGATTCTAGGATGTTAAATATATTCTGCTTTTCGTTAGATCGATCCTTCACGTACAGCATTATACAGCATTCTATCATTTAAGCTTTCCATGGGACATCGCAACAGATGATTTATTGAATGACAGGTCCCACAAAATAACAAAATCTGAAGCCGTAATGCCAAGCACAATGTCCGAAATGTTTCTTTATAGTTTATAGTATTCCAGCAATACCCATTTATACACATAATAGAATCGTAGACATATTTCTGTCTGTTTGTCCTCGAATTACGTTAAATCCACTCATTTGATTCAAATTCGAATTATTGAAATATAAGAAGCTTTATTGTGAACAACATTTAGCGTTGCTTTCATCATCTCAGTTTCCCGCTAAATACAAAAAAAAAAAAAAAAAAAAAAAACAAAAACAAAATGAGTTACAGATTGGCTTCTGCCACTTGGTATCTACCTCGTCAAAAGGTTTTGATTAGTTGATATATTTATACTTCTAAGGCGATTGTCACTATTATTTACTTTATAAGTTGTTTACAATTTTGACTTAAACACTTAAATTTTTGACCAACCCACTTTGCGTCACCTAATCTATTTGTTGTTTCACTTTACCCCATTGGAAAATTTTGAAAGAAATTGCATTTTGAGAAAGTTAAACTATGTATTCCAAATGTACTCAATATGAATGGCATCAATCGATAACCCTTAAAGTTTGACAGTCATTATTTCAGAGAGACAGTCGTAATTGTTTTACAAATAAAGATAATATTCTAAACACTTGCTTTCAAGATGTATTCCAATACAGCGACATTTCTGATAAATATATTAAAAACATTGGTGTGTAGGGAAGCAAGGATTTAGAATAGAGTCTTGGTTTGTCAAAAAAATTACGAAGAGAAAGGTCAATCCTTTTACCTTTTTCTTCTTTTTAATGGAAGCATTCGGAATCACATCGGAACATTTGTAATATTTGAGAGCGCGTCTTCGTATGCGCATGGTTTGTTAATTCTGCATTAAAGAATGACTAATTTTCAGTTTAATAAATTAATTATTCTGTTTATTTTAAAACTTCCATGGAAATAATAGTCTTTTTTGGGTTGGAGCACAACTTAACCGTCAAGTTATTTAACCCGGCACGGTGTGCTGTGCTAAGTAAAGCCAAACTGTCCAAATTTCATCCTTCAAATGGATGAAAATATATGATGAGATTGGTTTATCGCCTATAGGGAATGGGGCATCAACCTCTCCCATTTTGACAAAACTTTGGCCAAAATTTGACAATGAAAAAAGTCCACTTTTTTCTTTTTGATCTATATTAAATCAAACAATTTCCACACACTACTTCATTCCATTAATTTCACACAAGAGTTTTCTCTACATAAAACGTTCGGAAAAAATGTTCACGTTTTATTTCAATTTAATTTTAAAGCTTTACGATTTTTATAAAGATAAAGTGGCAATAAGAAGAATCTAGTATCGATACGAAAGATGAGTATTAATGCTATATTTGTGCTATTTATTTTTAGTGAAACATATTTGAAATCTCCAATTTCATGAAATGTGTCGAATAAACGTAATATATGTGACTAAAGATACTTCATATGTTATCTACGGTTCTAGCCAGTTTATTTAACCTCACCTAGCTACAGAGAGTAGAATGTTGCTGCAAAATTCGTATCTGAGAATTCAGAGAACCTTCAATGTACATTTACGTTCTTACATATCCAACACCAACTAGAGTTCAAGGATAATGCCCGTATTATATAATGTTTAGAAAAGCAATCCCAAATTAGGAGTTTTTAATACAACTCGTGTAAGGATAAGAAACATAAGCGAAGCAGTTTCAAGTCAGAGTTACTCAAACTAGCTCAAATTGACGGAAAAACTGGTTACGGATGAACAGGAATCACTGCGATTATGGAGGAGTCATTTTCTAACCTACTCGGAAGCACACAATTCCGCTGATAGAGAAATAACACCGGAACCACCAGTTAATGATGGCAGTATTGTAGAGCAACCGGAGCAAAACGAGGTCGATTCGGTTATTAAAAAGCTGAAAAATAAGAAAGCGGCAGGCTCTGATGGGCTGCGAAGAGTTGGTAAGGAGTATGCAAGATATGGTCCAAAGAACACATACCCAATGACTGGAATCTCAGTGTTCTCTGTCCTATCTTTAAAAAAGGAGAACCCGCTGTTTGCGCCAACTACCGAGGAATAAGTTTTGTTTCCATTGGATATAAGATTCTATCGCGCAAATTGTTTAATAGGCTGAAGCCATTTGCGGATTCACTGATAGGACTATATCAGCTTTCGACACGCCGATGCGATCGAAGTTTTTCGACGCCCGGTCTGCAATGGTATCCCGTATGTCGGGCTCGATCTTCCAAATGGAAGTGATGCTGCTCGCTTACGCCGATGACATCGATATCATCGGTACGGAGGAACAGCAATTCAGCTTCGGTTTAGCGGTGAATGAGGACAAGACGAAGTACTTGGTGTCTTTTCGCACTTCGTCATCGCGTCTTGGATGGTCAGTGACGATGGAGAATTATAACTTTAGTGTTGTAGAAAACTTCGTCTATCTTGGATCAGAGATAACCAGCAACAATAACGTCAGCCTGAAGATCAGGCGAAGAATTACGCTTGCAAACATATTAGTAGTAAAGCCCTCTCTCAAAAGGCGAAAATCAATATCCATAAGACGCTGCTACTCCCTATTGTATGGCACAGAGCCATGGACCGTGATTGAGTCAGATGAAACAGCGTTGGAAGTCTTTGAGAGGAAGATTCTTCGCAGGATTTTTGGTCCTATTAGCACCGGCGACGAGTTTAGGTTCCGCGAGCTGTACGAGCTATTTGATGAGGTTGACATAGTCCAACGCATAAAATTCCAGCGGCTGCACTGGGCTGGGCACTTCATTCGAATAGATGAAAGAGCTCCATCACGCATGGTTTACATGGGGAAGACCGGGCACGCGTTGGACCTACCAGGTATGGTGAGATCTCTCCGTACATTTAAAACGCACAGAACTATGAAGGCTGATGCGCCTTCCTAAATGCTGCCGACGATTGATGACAACAGCTTTAATTTAATTCATAATTCACTTCAAAGTACAATTATCTTTACACGTCGAAGAGAGAGTTAATATTTGCTCAATGGTAATTTAAATATTAATAATACAGATGTTAGTTGGGTCAATAGCCTACGTTATCTTGGTATTCATTTTGACTCCAAACTTATCTTTAACATTGACATTGGAAAAATTGTTGATAAAGCAAATATTTATTTGCATACTTTATCCATTAAAAAAATGATAAGTCAGATTCATCACAAGACAATAAACTTTTAATATTTAAATCTATTCTACCAAATTTTGTTTATATGGACTACAAACTTGGGGCGATTGTGCTCTCTCTCGCATTAAAAAATTACAGATTGATCAAAATAAACTACTTTTCTACTTTTCCACACTAAAACTACATGTTAACACCCAAATACATACTGTTCACGAAATCATTATCAAGAATAGAGTTTATTTTAGTATTACTTGTTCCTATAGCTCTAGAACTAAATAATTTAAGTTTTATTTTTATTTGTATTCTTTTTTTCATCTTAAAAGGGGTTTCCCATTTTTCCCTAAGTCACTTAATATTTATTACTGTAAGCACAAATCACTTTTTAATATATCATTCATATTTCTCAGTTGCAAGTTATGTATTAAAAACTATGTAAAAAAAGAGACAATAATTACATACGTTGTATTAATCTATGTCTTCGGTAAATAATAAACAAATAAATAAACAAGTTAGAATGTGGATACACAGTTTTATACATAGAAAAGCAAATATGTCGATAATAGAACCAACTACATTTTAAAAAATAAAGATAATACATAAGAATAGGTTTTTTTCAAGATTTTATTCGATTTTTTTTAAAGAATTTATGAGTCAATCGTTGTATTGTGGCGATTCCAATGATTTCTTATAACTCCATCAAATAATTATTGCACGGTTTATGCGTTCAAGAACCAAGACTTAAATGTGCCACAAGCGAATTAAAAAAAAATTATAAGACAAATGGTTCGAACGAATGGAAAAGTTTATACATCATAAAAAAGTATTAGAAAAACAATAAAGCTCAATGTTAAACTTATGAATTGCTTATTTGGCTTAGGCTCACAATATAGATAGTTACCCTCGTATGAAATTCTAATTCTCCAAAAGTAGTATATAGGTAGCAACACGAACTTATATAATTCGACTACGTGAATTCATTTGAATTTAACACGGTTCAGAACGCAGACCATTGTTTAAATACTAAATAAACATTTTTAAATTAAAAATAATCGCGTTAAATTTAATAGTAAATACTATAAAAACGCGATAATTCTGTTGCCGGCAAGTTTGAATTTGAGCTGCTTCTGTTTGGTGTTCAGTTTCCAAGAGAAGCTACAACAAAATTGCGGTGAATTAGATCTTTTTTGTATTCCACTGCATTTTTTATTTTTGTTTTTTTTTTCCATGTATTATACATCTGTCAAACAACATTTAGTACATTTTATAATAGTGATTAAGGAATACAATTAATTTTCAAAAGAACAATTTCTTTAAATTATTTGTCAACTAAAAAAAAAAATAATAAATAATATGCATCCACTCCAAGAAGCTAATACTTACGGCTGCCACACTCTTCATGAGATACCGTAACGTTCACTGCTAGATATATAGCATAATCATCTTACATTACATTTAAAAGTGATGTTTATAATTTATTTCTACTTATGATTAGTTTAGTAGATCTACTGGTCTGATCCTCTTAAGACGCCGCACACTGGGCTGAGAGACCCCAAAAGTGACGATTAATTCAAAATACAAATTTTGGAGTTGCGGAATCAAATTAATATGTGGTCAAAGTAGATAAAATTCTGCATTATGGAGTGAACAAATTATGGCTCTATGTCTAATAGAAACCCTGTAATGTGACGCCAAAGTTGAAACTTTGTGTTTTCGTTTTTCGAAATACGTAAAAATTATTATTTTTATCTTTAGATAGGCAAAAGTTGCTTCAAACGTAACCAAACGTAACCATTCTTTCTTTATTAAATTTGTAACATATCTGTCTAAGTGCCCTCCAAGGGGTTTTGCGCCCCGTTCTGCCCCAAGAGAGTTATTTGAATTCAAAGTTGCGCGGTAAATCACAAAAAAGAGATTTGCTTTTTCATTTTTAAGTGGTCAGCTGTTTCGGTCAGCTGTTTTTGTCAGCTGTTTTGGTCAGCTGTAAGCTGTCTGTCAATTGCAATTAGCAAGACAAAGTAAAATATCAACTTTAGGCTCAGCTTTAATTATTAAATTTATTTTATTGAGAAATGGAAAGCGAAGTAAAGCGTATGTACTAGTGTACTCTTATTAACAGTGAACGTCTAATTGTGATCCACGTCATTAGATAAAATATATGTGTCTATTAAATTTGTAATAAATAGAATGCTTCTAATTGTGTTTCTCGTCTTTAGCTAGGGTGTTTGTTTGTGACCGGTAAATATATGTATCAACATATGTTACAAAAGATTTTAGCTGACCTATATCATTGCATTTTTACGAACACTATTTTAGATCTTGCAAATTCAAACGAATTCACTCGCCTTCAACTATATGAAATAATGAATGACAACGGCCAAACGAATATGTGAGGAATGTTGTTTAGCCATCAGATGATGATGTAGTGGAATTCGAGCGCGAAATGAATGATTTTATCCGTGGGTTTAAGTCTCGATGGATAAGATCAAGTCGGACACACAGTCGATTTGTGAATACATATACGGATTGGTTAAATCCAAAGATTTCTTTTAATTCAAGAATGTCAAAGCGCGGCCGAAATGAAGTTTCTTTTGAGGAATGTGGAGTTGATGCAAAATTAAAGAAAACAAAATCTTTAAGAGGAAGCACTCCTTTGCCAGAACTAGCTTTTGCAATGCAAACCCAATTGAGGAAATGTGGTAATGTTAATGCGTCTTAAATAGTTATGGCTGTGGCTGTTTCTTCCCCAATAACTGCGACGAGCTACAAGAAAATCATTGACAAAAGTTTGGAGATCACTATGCTGTCTAAAGAAGACGCGTTGGCTGTGTTGGTTGATGCAAAGTTGTCCAGGCATCAATATAACATTATTCGAAACTCAGTACCAGAAAATTTTCCATCTTACACAATAGTTCAAAAAGCAAAGCAGGATTGTTAGCCACATAAGTCAGACATCACCATAAGCGAATCTGAAGCTAAAATAAAGCTTCAGGCTCTTCTTGATCTCACAGCTCAACGTTTGATTTTTCTTCAGGATTGTGTTATAATAACACAGAATACAATAAGGAGAATCTTACAAGGTTTTGCCGACAACTCAAAATTGCCTTTATCAAAGAAACTACAATTGTTTCACAGCAAGAAAAAGATAAAGTAATGGCTGAGATCGAACACCTAACAATGTCAAAGGTATGTTTAGGAAATAAACACCAAGAGGTCAAACATGAATTGATTCTTTCAATGATGGATGGAAAGATTTGCAATGCATTAACGCAAACCACTTCGACCCAAAAATGTTATTTGTGTGGTTCCAGCAGCAAAGATTTCAACGATATTAATCGGATGATAAGATCAAAAATTGTTACTGAGAACCTGCAGTATGGTATTTCAGTCTTGCATGGCTGGATTCGATTTTTCGAGTGCCTCTTGCATATAAGTTGCCAATAAAAAAATGGCAAGCCAGATCTGAAAAAGATAAAAATATTGTTCAGCAGACCAAAAAGAAAATTCAAAATGTATTTAGATCTGAGACAGGGCTAAATATAGATGTTCCAAAGCCCGGTTTTGGGAGTTCCAATGATGGCAACACCGCGCGACGATTTTTTCAAAATGCAGAAGTTTCGGCGAAGATTACTGGGGTTGATCTCCAGCTAATAAAAAGGTTCCATACCGTTATGGTTGTCGCTGCATCAGGCCACGAGGTTAACATGGAATCTTTCCAAGAGTACATTCATGAAACTGCTAGGTACTTTGTAAAGTTGTATCCGTGGTATTATATGCCACCAACGATACACAAATTCTTAATTCACGGTACTGAAATTATTTCCAACGCTTTGTTACCAATTGGCCAACTCTCAGAAGAAGCTCGGAACAAGGATTTCAAAAAGTATAGAGAGTGCTATTCGAGATAAATGGATAGAATTAAGAGCAACCAAGATATTTTGAATATGTTTTTAATAAGCTCAGATCCAATAATATCTTGCAAACGGAAGTTACTGAAAAAAAAAAATTTAACAAATTACCAAAAGAAGCTTTGTCTCTTTTAAAAGCACCAGAATTAAATGAAAGCGAAATAAATGAAAGTGAAGAAAGCGAAAATGATATCGAGTCCGATTAATGTATATATTATTTAAAATTTTTTTTATTTATAATTTTTGTTATTATTAATAAACTTTGAATTATATATCACCCGTTTTTTATTTCAAAGAAAATTTTCATGCATTTTTAGTACGTTTTTCTATGGCAGATATATTATATAGTCAACCGATTCTTATTATTCTTCATGAATATAGACTACATGGGTATATAATAGATAAGGGAAAATTTCAGTGTTGAAAATTATGGAATTGCTATTTTTGCTGTGAAAAAAACCGAATATTAGGAAAATTGTCTGAAAAAAAAAAATTTTTTTAAAAAAAAAACTCTACGGAATACTTAAAAGTTAATGATTTGTACTTTTATTGATCCAATACAAAATAAAAAATTATAACATGGTCAAATTTTTGGACGGTTGAATTAATCGTCACTTTTGGGGTCTTTCACCCCAGTGTGCGCCGTCTGGTTGTCAGTTCCACAATGGGTAAGTTGTTTATCTCAATGTTTGAGTGAGCTAAAATTCGATGTTGATGCTTTGTGCTTACTGCCACTATTTCCTCTTTAATAGTGGGTGTCTTAAGATCTCGGTGTAAGTCTGCGTTGGAAATGTACCAGTCTGCTCCTGATATCTGCCGAAGAATTTTTGATTGTTGCCGTTGGATAATATTTACATTTGATACTTTTGATGTACCCCATATCTGTAGACCATATGTCCAAATAGGTTTTATTACGCATTTATATAATAATAGTTTGTTGGCCATCGATAGCTTAGTGTTTTTTTTTCATAAGCCAGTACATTTGTCGGTACTTTTCTTTTATTTGATTTTGTTTTTTCTTAATATGTAGCTTCCAAGTCAGTTTTCTGTCTAGGTGAATTCCTAAATACATTGCCGATTTTTCGATAGGTATGTCAAGATTATTTATTTTTAGAGGAATGGGCAAGAAAGCGCGTCTAGTTGTAAAAATTACTTGAGTTGTTCTATTTTCATTAATTTTAATTGCCCACTTATTGAACCAGGTAATGGTTGTATCTAGTATTCTTTGAAGATTTTCGGAAGCAATTGTTAAATCTTTATGAGCATAAAATAAGATTGTATCATCTGCAAAAGTTGCAATCATAGAACATAGTTCATCCGGTTGAGGTATATCATGTGTATAGAGTACATATAGAAGAGGTCCTAGTACACTCCCTTGAGGGATGCGTGCCTTTATCTGCCTTATTGAAGATATAGCATCTTTGAGTATTACATAAAAGTGCCTATCTGATATGAAACTTTTTAGTAATATATAAAAATCATAAGGGAGAAGGGATCTTAGTTTATATAAGAGTCCCTTATATAAACTAACTTTGTCAAAAGCCTTTTCAACATCTAAAAAAATACCTACACAGTATTTCTTATTTTCAAAGTCTGTAGAAATTTTATTCACAACTCTATGTATTTGTTCAATAGTTGAATGGCGTTTTCTAAATCCGAATTGATGATCGGGTATAATATAATTGTTGTCAAGTATGGATTGTTGCCTATTTTGAAATAAACGTTCAAAAACTTTAGACAAAATGGGCAAAAGACTTATTGGTCTATAAGACGCTGGACAAGTAGCATCTTTGCCAGGTTTCGGTATTGCTATGATCTCGGTCACTTTCCATGTCTTAGGAAAATATTTTAGTCTTATCACAGCGTTAAATAAATTTCGGAGGTAGCATAGAGCACTCAAAGGAAGTTCTTTGAGCAGTCGTCCTGTTATCATATCATAACCGGTGATTTTTAGGCCCTGTACCGAAGGTACAAGAGCCTATTGGGTTTGTGCAAATGTATGTAAACGGTAGAAATAATGGTCGGAGACCCCCCAAAGTTACCCCCATTATGGTCAGGAGTGATAGAGGAGTCGATATAGACATATCCGTCTGTCCGTCCGTATGAACGAAAGGATAACGGAAACGGTAATAGATAGAGACTTCGTGTTTTTTGCATTCGACTAGGACTGCTCCGGAATTTCACAAGTTTATTTTAAAAACTTGCCCCTCCCCCCCCTTCCCCATAAAATCACCCCCAAGGGTAAATATTTCTTCGGCACAAAAAAAATTGAGTGTACTAATATAGAGATAACGTCTCTCTAAGCAAAAATCCGAAAAGTTCATCAAAATCGGATAATAAATGACGATTTTATAAGCAATTGAATTTGAACGACCCCCCTTTTCTTTTCATTCATATTCGCGCAGTGAGAAGTGGTCATGTGTTTGGTCATAAGCTAGGGAAACATTTAATGTGTTTGTTAGGCGAACTGAACTGGTACAGGGCCTCTTACAGTCGGTTACGCCAGACAGAAATTTCCTTACTTGTTTTACTTTTGTTTTGTCAATAATATTTTTTATCTCTTTGACAGTTACATATCGAATTGAAATATTACTGACTGAACTGCTTGAAATTTCAGGTGCGAGAACGCAGTTTTGAGGGTCGTTAGTAAAAACTTCTTCATAAAAGCCAGCTAATACCGAAGCCTTGTCAAGTTCTGTTTTTGCCCAAGTACCATCTTCCTTTTTCAATGGAGGATTGTGATTTGTAGTTGTGTTTAATTGTTTAGTGACCCTCCAAAGGGAATAGTTTGTGTCTAGGGTTGGAGTCAAATTAATTAGATAATTTTGAATATTTTTGTTAGCGTTTTGCTTTAAAGATTCTTTTAATTCCTTAATTGCTCGATTAAATCTTTTTTTGTCCTCTGGACATCTAGTAACTTGCCAGATTTTTCGAAGTTTTCTCTTGTTTTCAATTTTCTGCCGAATTGAGGCAGATGTATAATGAGAAACCTGTTTATGAAGTAAAGATGGAGAAGAGTTGAGCGCTGCTTCAGCTACAGTGTCATTGAAGTATATCACGGAACTTTCTATATCATCTGGAGATTTTAATAAAAGGTCCGATCGTAAATTTGTATGTAAAAACTCTTTGTAAGCTACCCAATCGGTTTTTGCATTACAAAGTGTTGGCGTGGAATTATTTGTTACAAATGTTGTACTATAATCGAGCTGAATTGGAGAATGGTCTGAAGACAATTCAAAACGGTATTTAATAGAAAAAAGTCTCATATGTATTTATATTTTTAATGACACAAAAATCAATTAGATCTGGAATTTTTTGACGATCTGTTGGCCAGTAAGTCGGCTCGACAGTTGAAAGGTGTTTGCAGTTATTAAAAAGAATTGATTCAAGTAGTAATTTTCCTTTACTGTTTGTCAGGCGGGAACCCCATGCGATATGTTTTGCATTAAAGTCGCCAGCAGCTATGAATCTTTGTCCTAAAGAGTTAAAGTAATTATTATACTGTGAAAGTGTAATTTTATGTTTAGGAGGACTATACAAAGCTGAAATTGTCAAGGGACCAATATGGTTGTACACAAGAATATTGGTAGCTTGGTAGCTTGAATATATTCATAGTTATAATTTTCAACAGAGCTACTTTTAATTTTATTTTTAATAATAATAATAACTGCCGTACCCCCATGACCTGAACCGTCCGGATGATTTGTGCTGTATATGGTATATCCTGTGAATTTTAAAACATGTTTATTTGTGAGGTGTGTTTCTGATATTAATGCAATGTCAATGTTATTTTCAATTAAAAATTGTTTCAGTTCCAACACATGTTGAAACAGTCCGTTAGCATTCCAGATTATAATTCGTTGGTTATCTAATTGCATGCCCGCGAGCCTAACTTAGACACAAGAAGTGTAATCACATTTAAAATAACTGACATTTGTTGCATTAGTTGTTTCATCATTTCTTTCAACTCTTGCATGTCATTGTTTTCATTAAGCTGAGAACGCTGATTGCTTGGTAGGATATTTTGGGGCACTATTGGATCAATGGATGTTGTAGGAAAGTTTATTGATTGGATGTGTTTACTTGGTTGAATTGTGTTTGAGGAGGTAGTGGCAGGATTGCTGTGCGTAATAGATGGAAGTGGAGGAAAGCTTTCAGAGTTTGGCTTTGAAGTTTTTGCCATTGCAGCGTAGCTTTTAGCTGGATTGATTTTGACACAATATTCTTTACTTATATTATTAGTAGATGTAATTTGCTTGCTCTCATTTATTTTTGGTAAACTCTTCTCACGAAGTGCTGGAAATCGTTGGACTTTAAGAGTTTTATAAACCTCACAACCTTTGTAATTAGCTGTGTGATTGCCACTACACAAGGCACATTTTGTAAGACCTTTGTTAAAGGTTAATGTACAATCAATAGTTTTATGCGATCCAGCGCATTTTACACAAACTGGATCCCTTGTACAATAATTTTTAGTGTGTCCGTACTTTTGGCAGTTTGCACATTGCGCTAAAGTACGTTTGATGTGAGGAGCTTCAAATGAGATTTTAGTTTGTAGTAGGTGGGTTATTTCATAAATGTTTTTGTTATTTTCTTCACTTCTTCACTGAATTCGACAGAGAACAAAGGTAGAGGAATTTTTGTAGTCCTTTGCTGAATATTATATATATTTTCTACGGTATGGCCTAATTCTAGAAGTTCTGTTTTTATTTCTTCTATGTCTGCAGATGGATGCATATTCCTTAGAATTACTTTGAAATTTTTGTCTTCTTTTGGCTTAAAAGTGTAATATTTAGTTTTCCGCTGTTTTAACATATTTATAATGCTTCTATATACGGTCGAGTCGGTTGACTGGACTCGGACTTCATTGTTGGCTAATGCTTTTAGCTCGAAGTTTTTTTGAGCTACTTCCCTAAGAGCATCATTTAAAATTTTAATTTGTCCAACACCCTGGACATATATTGGCGGAGGTCTGTTGATTTTTTTTTTTATTTGAAACCTGCTCTGTTGTATGAGTGATACCTGTTGCACTGTTAGTTTGTTTTTCAGTCTTGTCGTCAGTGTCTTCTAAAAGTTTGAAAAGGTTTGATGTATTTGGATTGTCGAGCCAGTATTGTTGTAATGTTGTTTGTGTTGCATTTTTTTTGTTTTTTTTTGAGTTTGCCTTTTGCATCTTTGGCGAGAGCAAATCCCGACTCCGTTTTAGAATTGACTGAGTGTTTGTGTGGTTGTTGGTAGTGTTTACGTTTTTAATTTTATTGTTTGTTGTTGGGCTAACGGGTAACATTTTATATGTATTAGTATTTTATATTTATTTATTTTATAAATTATTTCGAATTATATATTATTCGATAAATATCTTAAATTTTCGGTGCTCAATTTTTATTTCCGATTTTCTCTCAGTGTATGTTGTTTCACGGTAGATGTCTCCCTTTTACCGGTAGATGTCTCTCTTACACCGGTAGATGTCTACCCGAACGACATGACCATCATACCCGGTTAATAACGGAAATTCGAATTCAACAGATACAAAGTCGCATGGAACGTAAATGGTTTTTTTATTAGTTATTTACTTATTTTATTTCAATTTATAAATTAATATTTAATAGAGCTGGTTTAAATGAGTGGATTTTGAACATTAATCCTATGATATAATATTATTGCTTCATAAACAACCTTCTAAGTTTTTATTGATATAAATGTACAACTTATACAATATCATATTTGAGGTATAGGGATGAAATTTGGTGTACATTTTGACAGGATTGGAAAAAGTAAGATGCATTGGAATAGTTTACACTGGGCGCAGCAAAGCGAGTAAATGAATGCTATTGTGTTTTAATATTTACGTACAAATCGTCTACGTCCTTTTTTTTTGTTGTATAATAACACAGGCAAACAAAATTTTAGAAAACCCCGGACCCAAAAACTAGACGCACTATTTCTTATGCAATTTTTCGCGCTGAATCCAAATCCGGTGCCAAAATTGCTCTAGCACCCACAGTATTCTAACCTAAAAGTGTGAAAATGGACGTTTTTGGCATATTTCAATAAGCTATATATTCGATAGTAAATTTTTTCGAACATTAGCACCAATTTTACCTCAAAGTGCACATCCTAAACTTTAAAATTCTTTTTATTTTTTTAAATCCGATTATTCGTTGCTGAGATATGGCCATTTAAAGAATGTAAAAAGAATGTGGGTGCTGGAGCAATTTTTGGCGAAAAATTGCATAAGAAAAAGTGTGTCCAGTTTTTGGGTCTAAGAATTGTTGGCCTGTGTAATTATTCGCTCAATCAAACATGGTTTTTGTAATTTCACTAATCAGTAACAATTTCGTGATCTATTCCAAACCAAAATGAGTACAGTAAGAGCGTCAACCGAAATTTTTGCATTACTAATGTCCAATGCTTGCTTTGAAAACACATCCTCCGATTCATCATTTCCACAAATTCGATGACTTGAAGCCAGTATTTATTTCATCAGCAGTTGTTGATCTTGGAATGGAACGGGAAAAATTTTGTGAAAATTGACGGGCCACAAAACCATCGTAGACCAAAGGGTTCGGGTTTAGTGCCTGAATTTTTCCACATTCGATCTAGTGCTTCCAGCTTCCATTTTAATTTAAAACAGAAAAAAAACCACCTATGGCAAACTATCCAAAGATCAATTCAATGTAATGGTTACTGCAAATATGTCTGGAATATGTAAGAAAAAACTATTGATGGTTGGGAAATCTAAAGCCAATCCAATGTTCAAAAATAGTTGTCGTATTGGGACCATAATTTTGCAAGAGAAAGCCGAAAATTTTACTTGGTAGTGGACAATTAACCTCGTAATTAAGTTTAAATGTATTAAACTACTTTCTCAATATAACCTGCTTCACGCTTCAGCAATATCGCATATAGCCACACTTATACGTGACAAAGATCATCTTATAGTTATGGGTGATTTTAATTTACCCAATATAAAATGGTCTATGGCTGACGATTCGCCCGTGTTAATATCTTCTGCCAATAATGACTTCATAGATAGTCTTCTTGATTTGTCCTTGCAACAGTGTAACAACATTTGCAACATTTCAGGTCGGCTTCTTGATCTAGTCTTTGTGGACAATGGTTTTGACATATGCCTCAACAGGATACCTCCTATAATACTACCAGAAGATAACTACCACCCTACTTTGCAGCTATCTTTTCAGCTCGACAAAGTTACTTCTTTTGGGAATAATATGAGATCTTTAAACCGAGTCAGATGTTTTAAAAAAAACTGACTACGCAAAATTGAATCAGTTATTACTCAATACTGATTGGTCAACTCTTGAACGTTGCACTGATATTGACACGGCATCGAATATTTTCTATTCTACCGTTTTCAATTACTTTGACAGATGTATTCCTTACACAACTGTGTCTAGTTCAGCCAACCGGCTTCCTTGGATCTCCCGTAGTCTGAGTCGTTTTAAGAATATTAAAACTCGACTTTTCAAAAAATATAAACAAAGTGGTTCCACAGTTGATTATAGCAAATTTTCTATTGCTCGCTCAAAATTTAACTCATTAAATAAACAGTGTTACGCTGCTTATTAATTACGAGTTAAAAATAATGTGCGCAATAATCCTAAAAGCTTTTTTAGCTTTGTCAATATTAAGCGTAGAAATACGGCTTACCCTTCAAACTTTCGTCTTGATAGTAGTGAAGCATCCTCTGATTCCCAGATATCGGATTTGTTTGCTACTTTCTTTCAATCTACCTATACCAGTTTTTCTTCTAACTGTACTGCAGCTTATCCCTATAGTATTCCATCCTATGACTTTTTATCGTGCCCTGTGTTTTGCATGTCTAATGTGTTAACATGTTTAAAATCTATTATATTTTATTATCTCTCTGGTCCTGATAATATTCCTAGTAGTATACTAAAATACTGTGCCAATTCCATTTGTGGTCCTTTGTCTTTCCTTTTCACACTGTCCTTGAAGCAAAGCAAATTTCCAATTCTTTGGAAACAATCTTTTATAATCCCTTTACATAAGAAGGGTAGTAAATCTGATGTCTCGAATTATAGAGGTATTGCTAAATTAAGTGCTATACCTAAATTATTTGAAAAAATTATTACGGATCAATTGCAACGATCGCTTATGTCATTGGTTAGTCCATTTCAACATGGATTTGTTAAAGGCAGATCAATTTGTACAAATCTTTTGGAATATACCTCTATCGTAAATAAGGGTTTTGTGTCTGGATGTCAGACCGATGTGATATATACAGATTTTAGCAAAGCTTTTGACAGTGTATGTCATAGTCACCTTATTTACAAATTGACAGCCTTTGGATTTCCACTTTCATTTGTAAATTGGATACAGTCCTACCTTGTAGGTAGATCCCAAAAAGTTTTATTTAATAATTGCTTATCTAAAACTATAGATGTGTCCTCTGGTGTTCCACAAGGCAGTCACCTTGGTCCATTGCTCTTTGTTTTATATATAAATGATCTCCCTTTAGCAATAAATCATGCTCATGCATTAATGTATGCTGATGATGTCAAATTATGTTTGTCCTATTCTGATGTTTCCCAACACAGTCTATTACAAGCAGATTTGAATTCATTACATTCTTGGTGTTTAGCAAACTTTCTCAAGCTAAATATATCCAAATGCAAGTGCATGACATACCATCGCAGAAAACCTCTTATTATGACCTACTACTTGCATGTTCATAACCTCAGTAGGGATTTTTGTATTAATGATTTAGGTGTTCTTATGGACCCTAAATTAAGCTACAATAATCATATTGTTTGTATGGTAAATAAGGCTAAAGGTGTTCTTGGCTTTATAAAGCGGTGGTCAAAGGAATTCTACCAAAGGAATACTACCAAACTTCTGTACACTTCACTTGTTCGTCCGATCTTGGAATTTGCGTCTTGTGTTTGGAACCCACATTATGTAATTCACAATGACCGTATCGAGTCGGTTCAAAAGCAGTTTCTATTGTTTTCTCTCAGAAAATTTAATTGGGCTGCTGATGTACATCTACCACCATACGTGGACAGATTGAAATTAATCGATCTTCCAACTCTGTCCGCACGTAGATCTATGCTATCTGTTGTCTTCCTTCACAAGATCCTTTGTGGCGAAGTTGATTCCCCTTATTTGCTTAAATCATTATTTTTAAATGTTCCCTCTCGCTTCACGCGTAATAATGTTCCTTTACAGTTGTCATTTTGCACCACAAACTATGCTTGCCATGATTCACTTCGCTCTCTCTGCTATATCTATAACAAATTTTCGCACCTATTCTCTTACAACTCTTCTCTAAACTGTATAAAAAAATCTGTCATTAATTCTGAACTTCAATAAATTGTAATTTCATATTTTCATTTTTAATCTTTTGATTTGTAATTACGGCTGCTTGGACCACTTCCATGGCTGTGAGTCGAGGCACAGTTGGTCAACTGGGCGACCAAACAAAAATCCTCCACCGGGTCCGAGTGGTCGTAACTTTCCTCTTTTTAAGTTAAGTTAAGTTTTAATCACAGATGTTCAGTGAGTAACTTATTCTTTAATTTAGTATCATATCTGTAAGCAACTGTTTAATTTTATGTAGTTGTATTAAATAAAAAAATAAATAAATGATACTCGTGAGCCAGATTTTTTTTTCGTGAATGTTTTTATACAATGTAGCCATGAGTAACTATGGCTTCAAAGCATTAAAATTTCGACGAAAAAAACTCTGGAATAATGTTCCAACGTAATGGTAAATAAAATTTGTAAAAATGTCCGTCTGTCTGACTATGAACAATATGAAAATAGAGCCTTCAAGTTTGAACTAAATAGCATCTCCTATTCCCTCTTCAGAAAAATAGTGGTCAATGAACGTGTCAGCATCAGCAAGGTGAAAAGTTAGTTATTAGACATAAGATTTTAAGTTGAATTGAGCCATGGAACCATTAAACCTATATCTATACTAATCTAAACAAAATTCAACATATCTTTGCATCCATTTGAGGTACGGAGACGAAATTTATTACACATGTTAATGGGATTGGGAAAAGTAATCGTGTTAAGTTTGGTCAAAATCGGGAGGGCTATGCCCCACCCCCATACAAGCGGTAAACAAAATTTAACATAGCTTTGCATCCACTTGAAGTACATTGATAAAATTTGGTGTACATGTTAATGGGATCGGATGAAGTAATCAAGTTAAGAAAAGAGAATAAAGTTTCATAGTTTAAAAGATATAAGAAAGTTTTTTGATTTATCGTTTTTGAATATTGCTGGAAGATGTAAAGAAGTGCTTGGAGTCGAGAAGAAGGAGAATATATTGTGTAATGAAAATAATTTTTACTGGGCGCAGCAAAGCGTGCCGGGTACAGCTAGTCACTATGTCACATATGTAAGTAAACAATTTATACAATACTAGCTGTACCAACAAAGTACAAATTTTGTTTGTCAACGTTGCTTTTCTAGCAACTGATTTAAATGACAAAATCAAAATATGTATGGAAGTCATCTACCTAAATACTCATAGTAAATATTTAAAAAAAATTACAATTTCAATAAATTGAAAAATATTTGGTATGTGAGCGATACCTTGTATTGGCCAAATCGTGGTCAATTTATCAGTTACTTAATTTTGGTTAAACAAATTCGTCATAATTTTTAAGCAATATCTCCAAGATAGCGGGAATAGGTAGAATACGTGCACCCAGACAGATGGACAGATGGATAAACATGAAGATCGCATTGTCTCGAACATTTCTATACGGTTTGGGGTGCCACTCTATGTGGGTATATAGTGGCAAATCTATATCCGTAGTTTAGATTAGTCAAATAAACGTTAAGAAAACCGTTAGTATCTATATATACACCCTCCCAAGAAGTTATTGGTACCTGTCTAACTATCTCTCGGGTAGTAGTTAGGTAGGAATTTTTTCCAGGTTGGTGACACTATCCAAAATTATGAGGTCGACTGAACTGCTATAAACTCACTGCAAAACGATATCACAATTAAGGTTAGTGTTGTCAAAAAATGCCTAAGAACTATCTGGGAGTTAGTAGTTGGACAGGTACCGATACTTTTTTAACAGCGTGTATATAAGCAAATGCAAAACTTTAGCGCCATGTGTAATGTGTGTGCAATCCTGTCTCACTCAGCAGACTACCCATAAATGTAAAACAGACTGTCAGTTTTTCTTTTCTCGCTCTGTGTATATATCTTGAAATATTGGAATTTGGAAAAATAAAACTACTCCAACAATTTTGAAAATCATGTAGTTTCTTAAAGATAAAATTAAATTCGCATTCAAAATCAACATCAAAAACCATCGAAAATTTAACCAATATCAACTAGAACAGAAGATTGTGGAAACTTTTGCATCATTTGCATCCTCTCTCAACTCAAAAACATAAATTCGCACAGAAATGGTCGACGTATATCCAATACGTTATACGAGAACCTATAGTCTATTGGAAACTGCCAAAGCGATTTTAAAAGTGATATTGACTTCAATAAAAAAGTGTTCTGCGTGTCACAAAGAATACGTCGAAATTAATATACTATTCACATTATGAATAAAAAGTATTAGAAACGCACAACCGGCCAGTTAGGTAATAATTCCCCCTCTCGACCAGTGGATTAAATAGTAAATTTGTATTTATGAAAATTAGAAAATTTACTCTGTGGCACTCTTTTCTTATATTTGAATAATATATTTACTAAGTTGTTACTAAGCAGAGTCACTGTTAAGGCTTCCCTTATGAGCACACAAATGCCGACAGATCCTCTAAACGAGCTCCACTACACCGCTGCCTGTCGGGGAGGAATTTATGTACGAGTACATAAAAGCTATTCTAGTATTTGTAGCTCGGATTAGAGTGCAAGTTAATTGTGCGATTTCAATGGATTTTGTTTGTTCGGAAATAACATTTGCTTTGTTGCAATTGTTCAAGTTTTGTTTGTCGGAATGACGCCCGAAATGTGAGCTGCATGGTTCTGGAGCTACAGTTCGGCTTTTGTTTAAGCAGATGTGTGTGCTTTTTAAGTTGGTGAAAAACTTCGAAGTGATTTTGTTAATTTCAAATTTAATTTGTACATTAAATATCAAAAGCAGCGAATGGTAGCCACAACAGCTACCGAAACGTTTAATCATTATCAGAGTAGAATGAACTAAGGGATTTTAAGTTCCCCTTTCCATTTTGAAATAAATCCAGGCACCAACTACGCTGGAAACTGGATAGACTAGACTAATGGTATGGCGCTGCTGTGCTGACTTGGTCGAGAGCTTAACACCTTCATAAGCTCTTTGAGTATATTTCACATCGCTCGTTGGTGGGTCGGTTGGTTTGCAGCTCACTCACGAAGTGGGTGACTTGGTCGGATGAGATCAGGTGTAGCTATTGCTTGATGCGGTTTGATTGAGCCGGGGGCGCTCGTTCGTTCATTTGTTTGGTACTTGTCGCCGTCCTGGCTAAATGTCTGCCTGCTTATTTGGTATTAATCATTGTAATTACGCTGAGTGCCAGACTACCGACTAACTCGTGCCACACTGCGGAGCGGGCTTATTCGGTTACACATTTTATATGCTGAATTGCATTTTCACATTTGCATCTTTGTAATAGCCAACAATGAATCTTACTCCAATCCTATTCGTTGCCCAGTCTTCCATTTTGCCTCGCATCGCCTCTCGGTTGTGCGGCGCGTAGTGGTTTCGGCAGGATATCAACCGCAGCCATCAATAAACGGACAGCAGGCGGCCGTAATAACTGTTCTTTGTCAACAGACAACATCCAACCACCAGAGCTCAATTTCAATTTGCGCTATTTAGCGTAATATTTCTTTGCTATCCGTGTAGGACTTGTACAGATACGAAGCACAGGATGTGCTCATGCCAGTTAATCTGTGTTGTGTATGTGTGTGTGTGTGTGTAAAAAATATGTTGACAAACGAGCAAATAATAATGTCACGGTTGCCATTGGATAATCCTGATATCATGCGCTTGCCCAAAAACATAAAAGGTTTTACTATATTTTTTTGTGTAGTGAGTCGCTAATGTCACTAAACGAAGCTACGAGGTGTGAAACAAAAGTAACGAAAAGATGAAATAAAAACGCGCACAAAAAATAAGAAGGAGAAGAGCAAAAAGAATGTAAAGAATGCTACAGTCGTGAGATCATCGCCTTTCTAGAAAAATGTCTCTGTTCTCTTTAATACACACCTAAAATTATAAAAAATAAACAAAAAAATTATGAAAAAAATTAATTGAGGAAGTTGAATAACTAAATCGGATTTGTCGACTTTAAATCGAAATTATGACTATTCTGACTCGCCGGGCATCCTACTTTTTAGTGGGTCTGTATTTAAAAATAATTAAGAAATTTAGAAAAAACAACTATTTTCAAAATCTTTTGATAAGTATATTCGTCTCTCAAAATTTTCTGGGAACGTATTTGTCCCAGAAAATTTTCACAAAAGTTTTTTTGTTCTTTTTTTAAAAATTTTCTGGGATGAATACGTTCCCAGAAAATTTTCACAAAAGTTTCAATGTCTAGCATTTATACGAACAACGGACTGACAGACGAATATACAGGGTGACAAGAAATAACCCGGACAAATTTTGATGCAATCGATTACAAATGTGTTATGGTGCAGCCCTTACAGAAATGCATTTATCGATAGCTTGTACCTTTCTGAAACAAATATATTTACATTTCTGTGATTTCCATCAATTTGATATTTGTTTCAGTATGTCTAACAAGGAAATCGCCAATGCGACATTGTTCGTTTGCTCGGCATACCAAAACAAACGGTTTCTGACGCTATCCGGCGATTTAATGAGCTTGGCCATGAAGGTGACCGTCCCGGACGAGGCAGACCATGCACCGCCAACACTTCCAGAATTCGCCAGATCGTGAAAAAGCGGATCACCTGGAATTGCAGAGTCTCGGTCAGAAAAATAGCCCGTGAAATCGGAGTGAATCGAGAAAGTGTTCGGTTGATTGCCAAAAATGAACTTCATCTCAAGCCCTACAAGTTCCAAAAAGTGAAGCTTCTTACGGATGACAATAAGTGCGTTAAACTCCAAATATGCCGTCAGCTGAAGCGTCGGGCCGCAGGTCAAAAATGGAAGCGTATTCTCTTCACGGACGAGAAGATTTTCACCATCCAATCGGCGCACAATCACCAAAATGACAGAAGCTGGTCAGCTGAAGCTCCAGGTACCTCTGCAATAATCGAGCGCCGTCAATATAAGCAGTCTGTAATGGTTTGGGGAGGAATATGCGCCACCGGCAAAACACCCCTTGTTTTCATCGAGCAAGGGGTCAAAATCAATCACGAAGTGTACCGCCGTGACATTTTGGAAACTGTTGTGCTTCCTTGGGCCCAGCAGCACTTTGGTGATACGGAGTGGACGTTTCAACAGGACACAGGACTGTTGCAAAGCAAATTTTCCGGACTTTATCACATCCAGTGAATGGCCACCTTACTCGTCAGATCTCAATCCGATGGACTACAGTGTGTGGTCTATTTTGGAGTCCAGGGCAGTTGCTAAACGCCACATAAGTTTGGAGGCGCTGAAGCAATCATTGCTCCAAGAATGGGATCGATTATCGGAAGAAGACCAGCGGCCCATTGCGCTAAATTTCCAGAAACGTTTAGGGCTCTGCATCGCAGCCCAAAGATGCCACTTCGAATCCGGCTGAATACTATGTCTACATAATAGCTATTTGATAGTTGTGTATCTGCATTTTTTCTCAAATATAGTTCCTTAAAAAGTTATGATCAAAAATGTAAGTCCGGGTTATTTCTTGTCACCCTTTACTTATATCGACTTGTAAAAGACATTACATACAAAATAAATACATATAACCCTAAGGACAGATATAGAAATGCACACCAACACACAGATAAAGTGACAAACGGACATAGATAGACATCGATTCGTCTCGTTAAACTGATCACGAATACATATGGTGAACTTCACATTAACTGTTCACCCAAAAAAAAAAAAAAGAAAAAAATAATTGGCAGAGGTGGGGTGGTCAAAATTGTGGGTTCTTGGTCGCTATGCACTATTTTAATTATTTATAACACTTCAACTGAAAGTTACAAAAATTCGCCACTTGGGTTTATTAGATTTTTTCATGAGTTTTCGATTGGTTTAGTCTATTTTCATATTTATTTTTAAAAAGCAAAATATTTTTAAATTTTTATCATCTTCGGGCTCGATTTTTTTATTTTTTTTTTAATTAGAATAGAATGTTGAGAATTTTTTCTTACGATTTTTCGAGTATTTAAATATAGAAGATCGCACCCCATGCCTAAGCCTCAATTGCTTCGCGAAGTACTATTAGAAACAAAAAAGTTAAAATTGACGAACTACAAGTATTATATCAAGTTGGGTATATTGGATAGGTATTTGAAAATCATTTCTAGGGTCGTCTTATCATTTTTCATTTCGAATGACCATTAATGATCTAGATTCTAGAACGGTTTAAAGTTGGTTAGTTACCATACACACGTTTTTTCTCCCACTCTCTCTCTCTCTATATTGTATTCTGCTAACACAGCAATGCAGTATAAGGCAGAAAGAGGGAGAAAGAGCGTATGTATGTGTATTCGATATAGACATGTCTGGCTGTTTGTATGAATTTGGAGTCTATAAGATAAAAATCCTTCAAATTTGAATTTTTAGATTCTCATATGTAGTTTTAAATGAAATTCTCAAGACCTCTATGCGGCTATCATACCTAGAGTTAGTCTAATTTTGTGTATCTTCATAGAAGTACGTATCTTCATACAGTACGTAAGATTGGAATAAATTATATTTAAACAAGTAAGGAAATTTCAGTCGGGCGTAACCGACTGTAAGAGGCCCTGTACCAGTTCAGGTCGCCTAATAAACACATTAAATGTTTCCCGAGCATATGACCAAACACATGACCACTTCTCACTGCGCGAATATGAATGAAAAGAAAAGGGGGGTCGTTCAAATTCAATTGCTTATAAAATCGTCATTTATTATCCGATTTTGATGAACTTTTTTGATTTGGGCTAAGAAGAACATTAACTTTATACTGGTGTGCTCTATTTTTTTTTGTGCCGAAGAAATTTTTACCCTAAGGGGTGATTTTATGGGGAAGGAGGGGGGAGGGGCAAAATTTTAAAATAAACTTGTGAAATTCCGGAGCAGTCCTAGTCGAATGCAAAAAACATGAAGTCTTTATCTATTACCGTTTCCGAGATCCTTTCGTTCACACAGACAGACGGACAGACGGACATGGCTATATCGACTCCTCTATCACTCCTGACCATAATGGGGGTAACTTTGGGGGTAACAAAACCAATAGGCTCTTGTAACTTCGGTACAGGGCCTATAAATAAAACAATGTCTGGTGGGATAGGTTTATTTATTTATTTGATTCCAAGTAAGTTTTAACCCACAAAATCGTGAAAACACGATTTTTAAGGTCTTAAGGGTTTAATTTATACAGTACCCACATTTCTTGCTTTTTGCCTTTGTAATGCATCTTGATCGATCAAAATCTCCAATTCTTGTCGTTAATGTTTTTTGCTAGATTGGACATTCTTTTCATAGACTTTTAAAACGTGGATAGAGCATATTCCACATTCGTTTGCACCAACAAACGATGTGATTCAGCTGCAGTCACTAAAATAAAACTATGAAGTTACACTTCCTGCAATTTTGTTTGGTTGACAAAGACCTTAATTATTTAATACAATAAAACGCTCTAAGACTGATCAAACATAATCGATTTTTTTTAATTCTCTTTAAAATTAAATCACTTTTACTGTCAAGAATTGTCAAAACGAAGTAAAAAAGTGCATTCGCGTTATATGTAATATAAATACGGACTTTGTACGGCTATCGTAAAATAGAATTGGTACATGAATGAAGAAGATTGAAGCCAGTAAGAAGTCTTATAGTTGCTTCGGCAAATCTTGCTGAAAAGGTGCAAAGATAAAGAGAGCAATTCGTCTCGCACAATGCAAGTCGAACACAAAAGAAATTGTTGTGCATTTCTACAACACAAAACCGAAACTTGTAAACTGGATTAAAATTAGTAGGACTCCGGCTTAATTTTTAAGCCGGCCTCATGCCCCGAACAAGTTGGCAAACGCTTCTTAGCCGTCGATCGTGCGAAGTGATTGACAATATGGAATTGGATGGGATAAGTAGCTATTTAAAAGGGGTGCGGGTGCTTAGGAACTTGTAGGCAGTATCTCATTATGAGCAAACAGGATTTCAATTAACCCATAAATTGATCTCAAAACAATCGACACACGCTGAGCGGCAAACAAGGCATAAGCTGAGCTGAGTTTAGCTGCATATGACTGTTAAAAGAAGAAAGCAGAAATTTATTTACGTGAAAGCGATGTGAAAGTCTGCGAAGTGGCCTGCCAAAATCTTAAGAGATTTGCTGCTATTGCAATTTGTAATTAAATTAATTATTTAAGCTGAACCTCGGGGCTATTTGTGGCGACGTATCAAGGTCCTTTAATCGATAATCAAACACCGAACGTTAACATTTCATAGAAATATGTACTTCGTACCTTATGTATGTACGACTTCAGTTGTACATGTACTCTATGTATGCTTGTTTTTATGTATATATAGAATATATATTTAGCTCGTCTGAGCTCCAACGAGAAAGACATTGAAGCATTGACTGAATAGGAGCTGAAGGAGCTAAAACGAAACAAAGGACTGCAATGTGCAAGTGTGCAGAGGGGACGAAGTCGAAAGCAAACAAGTCAGAGCAAAATTTTAATTTCTCTAACCTTTGTTTATATTTTATATAAAATCACCTTAGGTTACATAAACGTTGTAATCGCACATTTTATGGATTAAACTCACCTGCTAATCTATATAAAAATGCTTTAGGTCAGCATTTATCGATTACCGAGCAGCTTTACTGGCTGAATTATTTTATGTAATTCTGTCCTTCCATACAGATTAATGAAAAAAAAAACTCGTAAAAAAAAATTGTTAATTAATTAAAGTCGATATTGGCCACGGCATATTGCAGCCAGCATATTATTAATTTTATTTATTATTTGTTGTTTAATGAACTGTAAGGATAATGAGTTATTCATGATGAATTTTTGTGCCGCTATGTTAATAGCAACAATCAGCCAGTGCGATGGAGTTTAACCTCTTCTTTACGTAAACACTGGAAAAGAATTTAAAAAAGTGGATTCCGACAAAAAATTTTAATATTTGAGTACAGTGGGGCATACAAATGGTAAGAAACTTACGAATTTGATACGCTATATTGCTGCTAAGTCGTAGAACCCTATGCGAAACTTTGAAGAATAAGGAGTTTTCGTAAATGTTAAAACTTATATATATATATATGATATATATATCTTAATCTAAATTTTTTTATACAAATGAATGTCTATTTGTATGTCCTTTATAGATTACTACACCTTTCATCCGATCAACATGAAACTTTGGATAAGTATTGATTCCGGCGCTTTATGAGACTTAATAGACATAATTCATATAATACAGATAATTCTCAAATAGTTTTAATATATTTTATAAGGGTATCATAACAGTCTCCTGAATAATATTACAATAATATTTATGCGTTAGGATTCGGTGTGTGATATCGTTGGATGATTGTGATTAACTAAAAGGTGTGTCACAGGAGGGTGAGGATCCGGTAGGGAGAGTGTAATTAGTATGTGAGAGTGATAGGGTTTTTTTTTATAATTCCCGGTTACTATATGATGCGAGGGAGGGAAAATGTGCTAATTGGTCAGAGCTGTTGAGGCCAGAACGGGGCTGCGTGTTGAGGGATGTATGCTGGGCTATAGTTCTTTCCTTTCTTTAAAATCCGAACCAAAGGTGGCTAAAGGTTATCTACTTCAATTTATAAACTTTGTAGGGTACATTTTGCGTAGAAGGTATCAACATATTTCAGGGAATCTATAGTCACTTGATACATGTTTTGACGTGGGCTTATAAAAAAGAAACACGAGGGGTTGCATAGCAGAGTATCTAGTCTTTTATGGTAGACTTTTTAAGTTTGAATATTTAGACTCTCCTATTTCCTCTTCAGATAACTAAAATTAAAGGCACTTTTCAACTCCTCTCTAAAGCGCCCTCATTTTGAGTTTTTACATGAAATAATTTTTATTGTTATTTTAATTAAAAACTCCAAGATTGGTGTATTTAACGTTAATCCTTATAAAATGTTCCATATAAATCCAGATCGGAATATAAGCGCCTTACAATATTAAGATTAGCGGCGATTCGACGTATCTGAAAGTCGTGCTCTAATACAATTCACACACAAATTTTAACCGTACAAGAGCTATATAGACCGGGCCAGGTCTATGTAGACCACCAGTGATCACGCATTCCCAAAGTTTGGACAAGCTTATAAAAGCTCAAAATATGGTGTGACAAGTCCATTAGTACATATATGCAAAGCGATTTATTCGCGCACAGATCCAAATTGTTTTTTTAATCTAACCCTAATAAGTGGCTGTAAAAAAGTGTGTACTTTTTAAGCCTCTGTAATGGAACTCTTCCAGATATCTCAAAAACTAATACATAAAAAAACAGAAAGACGCTTAAAAACAGACTAACTGAAAGACATACAGCTAGATGGACTCGTCTCAAATATATCCATACACTTAATATGGTTCCGGATGATTTTTTTGTTTTGGCCACTTGCTGTTCGTTAAATTGTATCCCGTTCTATTGATAATATATCAATTATTTTTTATAACACTTTTGAATAATGGCTCCACATTGCTTTGCAAAGATAAGTGAATTGATTTCACTCTGCGAAAGTTGTGACCCTAAAAGAAAACAGTGCAGTAGGTGTGTAATGAATACAAACAATGACACATACTCACTGTTCGTTCAGAGTAGGGAAGATTATTGATTTAAACATGTACCTTAAAGTCCCCTAAATCATCCACAGTTTTCCAATGGATCTTACTTTACTCGACCTCATTAACTTTCATATCCGACCCTCGAATAGATGAAGGGCGGGACAGCGCCCCTCCGATTTTGACTACACTTATTATGTGTTTTTAGTTCTCCCGATCCCATTAATATTTCATCTTTGTATCTCAAATGGATGCAAACATATGACTAATGTTAAATGGTGTGGCGGGGAAACACCCCCTCCGATTCTGACCAAACTTAACCGAATTTCTTTTCTGGTCTCACTGAATATCAGCTCAATCGGTTGGACGGTTTGGCTATCCTACTAATATTATAAATACGAAAGTTTGTATGTATGGATGGATGTATGTTCCTCTCTTACGGCTAAACCGCTTAACCAATTTGTATGAATTTCGGTAAAGAGATAGATGGGACGATGGAAATGAAGATGGGTGACAATTTGACAAAATTGGAGGAGGCGTTGCCCCACCCCCGATATAAGCTATAATCAAAATTTGTCATATCTTTGCATCCATTTGAGGTAAAGAGATAAAATTTGGTAAACATGTTAAGATCATCAGGAGAAGTCAACCTGTTAAGTTTGGAGGGGCGACAATACACCCCTCTCCCCCTTATTGTTTCAGAACTAAGGTAAAATCAAAAAAAGGAATTAGTTATGTGGACGAATCTGTAATCTGTATGGAAAAAAATGAGACAACAATAGCCAATGGCGTCGACATATTACAGAATGGAATATTTTTTGCATAGAGAAACACACACGCGGGGCTACTTAAAGCCATCAGAGAATGGATGCGTTCAGCAGAGACTTTTGTTGACTGGTTTCCTCTTACTATTTTAAATGCCTGTAGATTTTGTTTGTTTGATCCCTTCAAAAGGCTTTGAATAGGTGGCGTGGAATTATTTGAAAAATATCAGTAATTATTAATTAATTCGATGTGTAAGAAATGTTTTCAAAGACCATGCATCTCACATGAACCAACCACGTACATAAGTTCTACATCTTAGTTCAAGATCAAAAGAATAACAATTTAATGTATAATGGCTGTCTGTCAACTAACAAATACTAATAAGTTATAATAATCTACAACCAGGCGATCGACACTGAATACAAAAGCTAAAATTAAAGGCTCTCATTGACAAATTGCACCTTTAACCGGGTTTTTAAATATTTTCGATTTGTAACATATCCAGGGTATATTCCAATGCACCACACTCACTTCATTGATTTGAGTAAATTGTCCGACTTGTTTGAATGCAGAATGAAATATCACGAAAAACAAATATATTCCGCCAACGAATAGTACAATGCATATACATATATGAGTCTTCCTGGGTGTATAAAATATTAAAATCAATGCCGCCATTCGCACAAAAGGTGTTCATGTGAAAAATTGCAATTAACAACTCAATTTTTTATTCTTTTAAATTAATTTGAACAATCACGCAGTTGCGAATGCTTTTGTGAAAAAATCTCATTTAATTAAAGGCAAATTTAAGGGCAAACAAGATTCGTATGATATGTATTTACACGGAACACAAAAGCTCCGTATAGTGGTATAGTGGTACAGGAAAGTTTTTATGTAGTGCATAAAATTAAACACGAAAAATGAAAAGAAATTATATTCAAAATGGAAAATGAAACGAATTAAAAACGCGCCTTTTTATATACGACTTACGACCATACGAGTGTGTATATCAAATTTCACATCTCGCACAAACAGGGTAGTTAAAAAAAAAAACAGACGGAAAATCAAAATAAAAATTAATAGTCTGCAAATATTTGTACATTTTTACACGAACTATTAACAGCCGCAAATTGATTTGAAAAAAAAAAAAAATCAGTATCACATTTGGAATCAGTCTGCGGCTGCAGGCAGACGCCGTGACCGACGCCAACAAGAAAATAAGAGTTGCACCCAAAAGAAGCGTTGGGTGAAATTTGAGTTGGCATTGGACAAATAAACAGTCCCGAATATAGTTTGCATAGGCTTACGCCTACAAATTAAATTGTGCATGAATGACACGTAGTACAGATTTTTTCCTCAGGACAGGGGTTTTGTTATACAAATACCTATAAAATAAAAAAGACATAAATTCAATTAGGAGGGCTACTAAAGAGGAAGTCTGCAACCACGTTACACTCTGTTTTTTAAGAAGAGTTTTAGTAGAAAATGGTTAAAAAAACTATTTCGATGGATGATTGGAGTGAAGCGCATCTCTTAAAATGTTATTTAAGCCCAAAGCTCTCTAATGCAACTTAAAATTTCTTTATGATTTATTTCTTTACACAATATTTGGCTAGTTTTTAAAAATTAAAAAGATTTGAACAAGATTGGACAATGAATAAATTTTGGCCAGTTTTTGCTCATTTTCCTCAAAAATATGTTGTGTACATTGAACACCATGCTGCAGATTTAATAGTGCCACTAAATAAACCGTTAGTTAATTCAATTGGTCCCATACTAATTTAATTTAAATTCGCTGGAACCAAAGCTTAAATGCGTTTCTCAAACAAGTAAAGTGATTAACGGTGTGTGAAAGTTTTACTTACAAAAACCAAAGAGGATGGGTGAAGAACCCAGCAACTGCAACAAGATTAATGTTGATATTTAAACTAACATCGGCCAAGATATTCTTCTAACCGATCTTTTATTGTTATTTAAACAAAGAATTAAGAGGCCTATAGTCGAGTGGGCACAACTATGAAATACATTGTTTCTAACGACTATTTTGTCGTTTATAAGGATTAACATGAAGCAGATCCAATTTGATGCTTCTAGCAAAATAAACGACAACAATAAAATTTGTTCATAACAAAACCTTGAATGAAGAGTAGGTATGTATGGTAACTGAGAAACATACCACTTATGGAGCAGCCGCCTCCATATCTCTTAAAGATCTCGATTATCACACGGACAGCCAAACAGACAGACATACGGACATGTCTACATCGACTCGACTTTTGGTGCTGATCAAGAATAATCAATCTTTATAGAGTATGTCTCGCCTTCTTCTGAATGTTACATACATGTGTTCAATTTTAATATACCCTTTTTCCTTATGATTACAGGGTATAAAAGTGAAGTGAAGGTGAAAAACTGAAAAAAAAATAAGGTTACTTTGGAAAGAAAACTAAATTTTGTTGGAATTTTTTTTTTCTATTTCAAATACGTATATGTAAAAGAGTGTAGATTCCGTAAGGCCATTGCTTTCTTTGAAATGTATATTTGAGACCCGATAAAGTAGGTATAATGAATTCATCTCGAGGCGACGAGTCGATCTAGCTAATTCCGTATGGTAGTAAAAAATTCTTTGTGTAGCAAATACTTAGAAGATAACGGAGTATCTAAGAAAGTATCGGTACCTGCCTAACTACTATCTCCTGGGAAGCTAGGCAGATAAACTTTTGTTTTCCAGGTAAGTAACATTGTTCTTAATTATGATGATGCTTTTTAGCTCGATCTGTTATCTAGAGTGTTTATAGCAACAGTTTATTGGAGATGTCACACGTACAATTATGCACAAATAATTACTTATGTAATGCGTTGCTTCATGTCTTGCTCCCATAGAGCAGAATTTTATTCAAAAAAGGTATCGATAGACGCTTTATATGCAAATACCCATGGAATATACCACACGAAATTCACCTCTCACATTTAGTTCTTACCAAAAGAATTATTTTTCTGATTGGTCTGTACATTATATATAGCTGCTATATGAATTGAATATTCGTGTGAATGATATTAAAACATCGAATTGTCCTTGACAAATACAAAACTTGACAAAATAGTATTGCTGATATTTGGCAATGGGGATAATTACACCTCATACAGCGATAGAGCGTATGCTGGTTGCTGGCGTCTTAGAAATTTAAATTTGTTGGGTAAAACTTAAAAATTTTGAATCGAATTTTCCTTCAGAGCTGAAGTAAAAGCTAAAGCTAACAAAATTTTGACATCGAATTGTAGCACCATTTTGTTTATACGAAATATTGCAAAAGCATTTAAGCCTCAATAATTTTATTTCTTTTAACAGTGCCGAACATAAGAATTCTTAGTATATTAGATTAGTTTCTACATTTACACATATTCTCCACTCAGATAATTTTTCAGCGTCCATGTAAGGGGATGATGGAGACGGATGGACTTCACTAGATCAACTCGTCTCTCCGATGCTTGGTTCACTGGGTTATAAACATTTTGAATAATATGTAGGAATTGTAATATATCTTTTATTAATTTTCTTATGAGTGCCGTCTGTTTGGGTGCCTTTGGTTGGTAAATAAAGATTATAAAATGAAGAATCTAATCCATTATAAGGCGTATCCCGGAAAAAATCTGCTGTCATTTTTTTGAGATTTTTATGAAATTTTCGTTTTGTTTTTGTTGTTAATCTAGAAACGACAAATTTAGTGTATCTGCCGTCAATTCTAATAAAATTTCTCAATTAGGTCAAGATCAATTCACTATAACAGGTTTTTAAAGAGTATATTGAGTTTGTGCAAATGCTTCAACTGGAAGAAGGGGAGGCAGACCGCACAAAGCATGTATATTCTTAATCAACAGTTGCGTCAATATAGACATGTCCGTCTGTCCGTACTCTGTCTGGCTGTCCGTATGAAAATCGAGAACTTGTTTTCTGTAAGAGATTTAGCCTTCCTGTTTGAATATTTAGTTTTTCCTAAACAAAAAAAAAAAAAAACATCAACTACGGTGGAACCGAAGCTTAAGACCGATTTCTGATCTTCCTATTTATGCCTAGATCGAAATCCACCTAGATTTACAATTTGATGTACTTGGTTTTTTGAAGTACACGGATTATAAGTTCACAAATTTTGTGCAAGTGTTGCCCCCCTTGCTACAGTGATAAGGTTGGCAATGCGACAATTATTGGTTGGTAATATCTCTGAAAATATGACCACACTGCTCAATTCAAAGCTGCTTATTGTTTTGATTATTCTGGCGGGCAAATTATGCACTTTTGACTGCTCAGACATGTCTGCAACTGACTGCACATCAAGCGCTCTTGAAATATTTTCAATATTTTCAATATGTTATATATTCGATAATTGCAACGCAACAGTTATTAGCTACAGCTGATTGATGTTTGGTGTTGCCATAAGTGCCCATGCGTATTTAATGGGGCAATGCTGTAGATGGATTCGCAAATCCATGAACTTTAACCTCATTGTTTATATATCCAGCTAAATCGCAAAGTTGGGGAAGCCATATTTCAAAATCGAAGTGAACTTTAAATCAATGAAAATCAGAAAACGGCGGAGTTATGAAAAACAAAAAAGTTAAAGTTGATGTTATGTTAAATTGGGTATCATTGGATATGTATGTTTGTGGTTTACAAATCCTCATTTTGGCTTTAACTTACGTAGATTTGCCAAAGACTAATAAGAAGTTACGTTGCACTCGAAAGTGCTATTGACACGACATTTGATGCTGATCAAGAATATATATACTTTCAACTTTGTGCAAAGGAAGACTGAGAAACAGATCCCATTGTTTCTCAATCTTCCTTTGCACAAAGTTGAAATAGCCTTTAACCAATGAGAGCAGGTTACCTTACAAATGCTCGTACATATTTTTTATTTTTTTGCATTTCATGAATCAAAGAAAATCGCAAAATAATTAAAATATTTTTAAATATTTCTTATTCTGAAGCTTGTTTACCTTTCGAACAACTTGACTACCCTAGCTTAAATGTCTTAAAATTATATTTCCAGACAATTTAAATTTTACAAATTATTTCAATGCAAGAAGCTTCTTCCTTTAAACATTTTGCATGAAAAGGGGAAATATTGTTGGAACAACAACAGCAAAATGCGAAACAATCAAAACAAGGATATGTTTTTTGCTTTTGTATGGCTTCATTCAGGAACCAAGTCGAAGGAGGTAGTCGAGTCGAGAGCATTAGGATTGCTCAATCGAATTGACAAAAGGAAGCATAAAGCGTATCAAATTGACATTAGACGGAGATGGGTGGTTGATGAGAAACTGGAGTGAAACTGGGTCGGCTCAAAGTACGGCAAAGGATGCGACTGATTGGAATGCGTGTATCGTATCTGTGTCTGTATGAACATGCGACAAAGCATAAAGTAGCCGATGAACTGTAATCAAATGGCAGCCATTTTGTTTGTGCGCAATATACTCGTCCATATGCAAATTAAAATGCCAATAAAAACAGACAAAAAATGAACTATGCAACAATTTTCTACAATTTCCCGGAAAGCATTGCAGAAAGCAGAACTTTACAAATGGCCAACGCCAGTAACGAGATACAGAGATAATAGATGAGTTGTTGTTCTTTGTGTTTGTTCGCATGTATTGACCATGTAATTGACCACAAAACAAACGCTCATTGTCTGCATCGTATTCGTATAGCAGTCGCTATGGCAAGGGAGGATAGCTTGTATCTAAGGATGATTGTCGCCCGACCCTGAGTTGGTGGTAATAAGTTAAAGGGACAATTTGTCACACCCGGTTTCTCGATGCCATGCCAATGCGTTCGTTTGCTTGTTCACATTTCATTGATTGTTTGAATTTTGCCGGCTGCCTTGGCTATGGAATTTTCAGTTTGATTGCTGCTTGTTTAGAAACTTGTTAAACTTTTCTCATATTTCAGGTATAAGTGTGAAAAACACTTTTCAAGGACTTCCGAAACACCGAAAGCTAAGTGGAAAGCCACACTGACCGAGATTGAGATTGTACGAAATTAAAAGACTAATTGAATTTTTTTTTTTCAAAATTTTGTTTTTATTTGATTAGTTTTATAGTAATTAAGTATCTTTACAATAAATTAAATCGACATTCACTAATTTTGTTTGTTTGTTTGTTTATATTTTAAATAGCTTTGGGCGTTAAATTTCATACATAAAGAGCTACGCACACACATTTTCGTATTTACAAAGATTTAAATTATTATTTTTTTCAAATTAACTTTAGTTTATGCTAAATTTATTGCTACTTCACTTGACACAACTCCGCTTAAATTCTTTTACTCGCATTTTTAAATTTAAATAACAAAAAAATAACAAAATATTTACAATATGTGGATATGTCACAATGACGAAAAATAATAAATAAGAAAAAAATTACACAATAACAAAAACAAAAAACGATGCCACTGCATCAGTTGCAATAAAAACAAAAGAAAATATATACAAAAATATTTACACAAAATATTTAAGAATTTTTCTTTAAAATTTATGCCACTTCGAGATCTGAAGACTCATCCGCATCGCTGTAATTAGGATCTGTTTTGATTTGCAGCTGACTCGCGTAACCTTCGCACTTTAAACCACTGACGCTTACTATGTTGGCAGGATTCGTACTTGTATTTGGATTCGTACCGCATGAGTTGCTCGTGGTGCTGCCACATTGCTCCTCCTGCAGCTTGCGTAGACGTTCCTGTTCTTCTCGTTTCTGTTTACGCCATTTTGCGCGTCGATTCTTGAACCAAACCTGTAAATAAGAAGAAGCGAGAAAAGTTATTTAAATGTTCACAACTCTTCAATCACAGAATGAGTTTCTACATCCCCAGATACATATTACGACATCGCTCTGAACGCGGTTGCTATTCGCAAACACACGCTTAGCTTTTCTAGTGCTTCAAAAACACTTTCATCCGTTTTTCAAATTAAATTTTGTAAAAAAAAAAAAATAATATATATGTCTTCAGAGTACCCAAGAGCTGGTGGCGCACGAGAGTAGCTTAATAAGTCATTAAATGACATTAGCAATGAAGCTAGTAGTTTGTATGAGCGATACGCCTTATAGTGTGAGGTATATAGTATGACACGTTCATTTGTAAAGCTTTTTCATTTCGTTGATCAAACAAAAGTGTCTATATCGGCTATCAATAAAATTTAATTTTGTGGAGAAATATATGTGTTCACCATACTATACCAAAGCCCTTTTTGGATCAAACCCAGCGATCAATTAAAAGAATTAATGCAAAATACGCGCATAGCATGAGGTCAAACAAAATGGCCGCATTTGGGAAGAGAGCGATGCTTAGCGGAGCTACTTTGTGTTTGGTATGGATTTTCGTCAGATGACTTCATTGGACAGACGGTAAATGTAAATAAGTATCCTTTTCTAGATCTCAATCGGGCGACATGGACCTGTATCATATGAAGAAAATCACTTTCATAATGGTACATCATACATCACATATCACAACCTCCTCACCACAATTCCTATAAGGAAAAGACCGAAGTGGAAATTTCTGAAACATGTATCTTTGATGATGCTCATCAGAAATCTTACATTGTATATAAAAAATGTTGTGGCAACCTAGTATCTTGAATAATTACATATTAACCCACCCTCGATTTACAAAAAATTATGTATTTAAAAAAAATGTTTCCCATTTCTTTTTTTTTTTTTGCTGCCATTTTATTTTTTATGGCTGCTTTATATGTTTATCTTTGAAACTTATCGACTTGTTTGAAGCAGCTGTTGCCAGGATATATGTCCCCATATTCGCCACATCCCCTTTTGGTCCATTTCCTGCTTAATTAGGCGGTTTATTGTAATTGTAATTAATTTCGTACACTATGTTTTGGTTTTCTTTTATACAGTTGCTCTTTGTTTCATTAATTTCTAGGGCCTCGCAACAAAAACAGCGAAAACCGCAACAATGAAAAAAATTTAAACAAATAAAGCACAACATTTCGCCATGCAAACTTTTACGATTTTCTTATTTTCTGCTTTTCCATTGCCTTCGTTTTTTTAGCGAAGCGTTCGCGTGTAAACTGTAAATTTAGCTTTTAATTAAGCAATAACAAAAATTGAAATATGGCGAAAAAAGTGGGTAAGAAGCTGATAAAGAAAGGAATCGCCAAAGAAACTTAGTAGGCAACGCAACCAACGCTAAAGGGTTTGGGCATTTTATTCTAAATGGGTGATGAATGGAGATGGGTGGGTGACTGGGTGTAGATTGTTTTGTTTCATCCCTGTTTCTCAACTCACGCGATTTTTATGTCATTATTTAGTTAATTGAAACAAAGCGCAAGTAAATAACAACAGCAAGTAAATAACAACAAGTTAAGGGTTCGAACCAATGCCAAAACACTACAGCTCTCTTCTTCACTCCTTTGTATAGTGCAGTATAGGGTTGTTGATTTATAGATCGTCACGGAGTTGGGGTTGCAAAGGTGGAGCTTATTACTGGCTTTCTTTCTTTCTCTGCCAATACGCTCACTGGATTTTTTGTAACAACTTCTAAGCCCTTTTAAGTCCTTTGTGCAAATTAATGTTGTTATTTTTGTTGTTTTCGTTGTTGTTATTTTCTTTGCACTCACAAAGTAGCAACAAATATTAAATCAACAAAGCAGCGTTTATGAGAAATTATTATTATTATTGTTTTTATAATAAAAAGAAGAAGAAAAACAAGAATAATGGAAACCAGAGAAAAAGTTTAATTACAAAAATTTTCTGCATTGTTTTGAAACAACTTTTGCATTTGTAGAATTTTTTTTTTTTTTTGTTATCATTGCAAAAAAGTTTTGCTTGAAAACATTTTGAAATCATTTTAAAAACATTAAATTTAATCAGGAATTTTCAAAGCACTGCCTTCGAATTATGAAATGTGAAAAAAGGTATAAAAAACCTAATAAAAATTAAATTTTGTAAGTAAAATAAGCTAAAAATATGATAAAAAATAAGATTCAAAAATTATACACCCTGCAACGAAACTATCGGTTCCTGCCTAAATACTATATGCCGATTGGTAGTTAGGCAGATAATTATATTATATTATCGACCTAAAACGCTACTTTAAACAATCTGCTTGACGGATTACGCTAAAAATTGGCATCATAATTAAGCAGGCTTAGTGGTCATTTTACATGATAAGCATGCTTGTACATATTTATCAATGTGAAGAGAGACAATTATTTGCAACAACTTGGAACTTTACATAAATGAATATACTTTCTTGACAGGGTGTATATTAATCACTTTTTGTGTTCGTAAGATACGAAAAATAGCTTAGAGCCCAGAAAAAGACCATACTTCCTATTGTGACAATTATAAATCATTTATCACTGCGATAAATTGGTTGAGATAAAAGAGATAACACAATTTTAGATACTCGGACAAACGCAGAGACAAATGCATTAAATTAGAATATATATCATTGATTTTATGCGAGGAGAGGTGATTGAGATTTTCAACTCCAGAATTATTTAAGTTAACGCGCTTCTACAGTGTTGGAGGAATTTAAGAAACTCAAAAAATTTAGTCTTATTATTTAATGTTCGTATGTTTCACAATTGAGTTAATCACTGTATTAAATAATTCGTGTGTTGAAGTTTTTCTAAGTGAATTCAAAAAAATTTTTCGTCTCGAGTTGTGACACTACTATCTCTTCTTGGTGATATCTCATTTGATCAATCGATTAACGATTGTTATCGAATCGGACGGATAATCGAATAATCGAAAACACTAATTTCTGAATCGTTTTACTTTTCAAAGCGAACCAAAATGAAGAACAGACCGGATAAACTCATGGAATTGATTATTTAATAATTTTTAATTTTTAAGAAGTGAGAGTGACACAAGTTCATATGATAAAAAGCATTAAAATTGAAACATAAATGAAAACTAATCGGAACAAACATTTATGAGTTCAAGTGCAACTCAATTAATTATATGCTTTTAAGACAAGTAAAAAAAATCCATTCAGCTTGGCTATACAAATTATTTTACTGTGCCAAAAGTTATCTTCTACTCGTACTTAAACGGGAAGGCAGAGTAAGAAAATGTTCTTCATATCTTGTTTATACAGCAAATCGACTGAATTTGTTGAAATAACAAAATCATTTTGTGCGCAGACGTCTTCCAACAGAAAAACGAATATGTATAACACCACCAGCGATGCGATGTTCAGGACGAACATTATAATCATCATCATCAACATATTCTTCACTCGGAGCCACTCAGAGCTCGTAGAGTCAGTGATACTATAAACGCATTACGAGTCAGGGAACTCGAGCAGTTGATCTCATTTAAGTTTTTCCATTGTTAGTAAAAACTTTCCACTCTCTACATCATTCGTTTAAATAAATACATAAAATATTCAGCTGCGCCTGCAGACGTCGTCGACAAGGACGACAAGGTTGAAATTGACGAAGAGGGCGAGATGAGATTTTGAAAGATGTAATGTTCCAAGTATGTACCAAAGTATGATTAGGTGGAGTGAAGTGGAGCTGGAAGAAGCACAGAATGTGCTGCTTATTTACTTAGGATAAATGGCATAGCATGAGATAAACGAGTGGGTGGCTGGGTGTTTACGTATTGTACAAAATGGCGTCGTGTCGAAAGGGAATGGTTACAGATAGAGATGGCAACAGTGCTAACTGTATTATAATTATAACACAGCGAACTGCGTGCTGAAATGGCTGCAGCCATGCTGATGATGCTGATGATGTTGTTTGGTGACGTTGTTGTCGACAATTTTGAAGTGACAAAGTGATGTGGAAACTTATCTGCACCTAGGCAACCTTTGATGCTTTCCTTTCCACACGCTGCATCCGTTCGTTCGTTCGTCCTTTCGTCCATTGATTGGTTGGTCTCATCGCCCCTTTTTAGTTTCTCTTCCCGACTGACTATGATGATGATGTCATTATACTGTTGTCACTTTTAACGAATTGTGCACAAATTTAATATGACAGCTCAGATCTCGCTGTGCGTGAACTACTTTCCATGTGTGAAAATTAAATTTTGATATCTATTTATTTTCATTAATACAACGGCGACAATTTTATATAATTTTATTATGAGCTTAAGTTATTAAAATAGCAAATAGTACATACACAAACGCTTTGCCTCACTAATATTCATACTAGTTATAAAAACAACTACACTTTGCGATAATAAACTAATAAATAAACGTTTGCATTTTGCACTTAATTATGTCAATATTTTGATATGCGATGCACACTCGCTGTCAATTAATTATGTTGTAAGTAATCCAAATATACTAATACCGAACTGCAAAAGCACTAAACAAAACACTAAATGCCAGCGTCAACAAAAAACAACAAAAAAAATAAGTAATTTATTTTATAAATACTTTTTTTTTTGCTCAAATGGTTGAGTTTTAATTACGCGCGGCTGACTAATCGCTTATTAAAAATTAAACTTTTAATTAATATTTGAGAAACACCAGAGGCAAGCATACGCACCGCACCGCGCCACAACCTGAAGTGAAATATAGCACACGCAACCAAATTTCATATCGCAAAATAAAAAATCCGGAAACGCGCAAATATTCGCGCTAATCCCATAATTTTTCCAACCAACACTGCACACGGCTCGAACGATGGAAACTTTCGAGGCGGGAACGACGTCAGTCATTTTTTGTTTTAAATCAGACTAACACAAAATTTTAATAACCCGCGGCAAATTGGTGGCATGGCTTGTTGGTTCGTCGGGGAGGTAGTCGATTTTTCACAAACAAAGAAAAAATGGAATAGTAGACAAAAACTGAAACTTTCGAATTAAATAAACAGCTGCTGCCGTCGCCATTTTTTAACTTATTAGCTTGATGTGATGATGGTGAACAAATTCGGGGCAAATGCACCTATGGATAAAATAATACCGTAACATGTTATAATACCGGATTTTATGAAGTCTATTGATTATTACATAATAAAATGAAGGATCCATAAAATCTTTAAGAGTTTATACACCAATGTCTTCAATGTACTTATTTTATTTTGTATAAAACATAGGAATGACTGGGTTGGAAGAATTGATTTATTTTTTAATAAAATTTGGTGTATTAAATAATTTTTATGACTAAATTAGAACAGAAAAAAAATATATTACTCTGCAATAAGCATCATATTTGACAGAAAAAAATGGAAACTCGTAACTAAACGAATTCACTGCGTGTTTTCAAAAAAAAAAAAAAAAACAGGTTAGGAGGTTTCTAAAGGGTCAAATTATTGCGACAAAAAGTTTTTTTCCAGTGCAGCACTTAGAAAACCTATATAGCGAGTTTGGCGTATCATAAGACTCAGAAGTATTTATTTGAATAGTCAGAAGGCGAGATAGACTCGTCTCGTCATGTTTATCACAAATTTACATATATATTTCGCATACATATGTTTCGATATGTCCACAATACCCTGCAATATACCCTATGCACAAATAAAGGTTCTTTTTATTGTAAGAAACTAGTTTAATGTGAAGTGAGAGACTCGACAACAGCCGCACCCAAACGAATTTGGTTAGAGTCGTTTATGCCTTCAATGTTCAACCGATTTTTATAAATCGTAGTTCGTGCACATCCATATCCCTACTTTGTTATCCAACTTGGAAACAACTTTTGTACTGCAACATGAAACAATTTGACAAGATGCCACTGAAAGGCCCCTCTTACACCGTACTGTTCCACCGAACATGAGGGCCAACTGTATTATATTTTGGGAGTGGCATTCCAATGTTTCTTACAGTGAATGTTGGAATTCATTAGTTACACACTTTATTGGGTCTGTCATACACTTGTACAAATTTAGTATAGCTTTGACCTTCTAGGACAGTTATAAAGACTTGTTACTGTTGTGTCTTTTAAATATGTCTGACTCCAGACCGCTAGTGACGCAAGTATATACAGATATACAGCAATATTTTACTTCTGGTTTTATATTTTATTTTTTCCAAGCGTATAACGCCTCTGATTGCATTTTACAAGCATATAAAAGTCGCACTTTTTATTGGACAAATACAGATTTTCGGTATACATTGTGCAAAAGCGTATAAATCGCTGATACGCTGATGATGCCCGGCAGCTCGAGTCAGTCTGTTAGTCGGCAGACACAACAATTCGGACTTGCCGGAAGCATAGTGGGGTGCAAAAGAGCGCTCGGAAAGGTTAAAGACATTGGCGATGGATGGTAGACGTTGAAGTTGTTAAAGCTGCAGTTCCATTTGCACAAGGCGTATCGAATCGAGTTGCTGCGTTAAGTTACGCTGAGCTGTGTTGAAAACGTGCATGAAATCCATTAAACAAACAGACTAGGGGCAGTTGATTTTTAATTAACTACAAAAAGCGCTTATGCCGACGAATGGGCCACATCAGACTGAGCACATCAGCTTGTATTTGGATGCATGGTTGGGCGCCATTTTTTGGGCTTCGACTGATTGATGTGTAGTGAAGTGGGACAACTTTGCAATGGCGAAGAGTAGGTTGGCTAACGTTTGAGCTTTCATCACTTCACGGCCATGTTAAATGTTTGCTTTTGTTCATGATGCACATTTCGGAATGGTTGTAGTCGAAAGGCATCCGAAAAGCATACAACATGTAAATTTAGCAAATTCAGCTCGAAATATAAGCGACCGGCAATGAAATTCGTGCTTTAATCCCAACTAATGTTTACGAAATACAAAAAAAAAAAAAAATTAACTTAAAAATCGCAATTCTGGTCGGGCATTGGTTTTGTTTGGATAGAATTTTTGGCTCGCGCTGCGGTTATGATAACTTTGCGCTTCGTTAATCTCTGCAGCTGACATTTTCGGTAAAGGTTTTTGTTTATGAGTATCTAAGTGTGTGAGCACCGAAAGCAAAACATTCTATAGGCGAAAAAAAGCATTGTCAAACAACAAAATGGCGGCAGCAACCATGCCTAACAGAGCACGGTCCCATGGAGTGGATTTCTAATTAGTATTGGTAAATGTCACAGCCCTGTTTATAGTTTGCCAACACATCGTTGCGCCATGCTGAAATGTAATCTGAGCTTTGTTCCATAGATGCAATGCGTGCTTCAACACATTGCTGTTCATTTTCTGATAAACCTTTCGAGTTTTTGCCTCAAAACAAAAAAACAAAAAAAAAAAAACAAAAAATCATCGAAAAAACACCTCTTTTAGTGTTCTTTGTGTGTGAGAGCTGGCAACCTGGATTAAATGCATCCAACCATGAAAATTGCTTGTGTCGCAAGCTGATGGCATTTATCGCTTGCTCTTTTCTTTCTGGCGCTTTTCTCTTGCCACACTAATGAGTTTGTTTTAAGTCAGCTGAACAATGTTCTTCAACATTTAAAAGCTCATATTACATAAAAAAAAACAAGAAAAATATATAAAAATTCCATAAAATACATTTGAATAATTCAGTTAATCTCGGCCACGTTTTTCCACTTGACTTGTTTGCTCTGGTACGTATTTAAGCCTAAACTAAAAGCTTTCCATTTTCATTCCTTTCCTATACTTCATGGGTGCAAATTTATGCACTTATACGGAGCGTACTTGATCTTTGCGATATGATTCAATGCTGAGTATTTATCTACGGTTACACGCTCCGACAGCCGACAAGAATTCTAAAGCAAACATTACCGGGGAAGCTGGCAGCCGTCAACCGCAGGCGTGCTGAGGACTAACTCACTTTGCGCTCGTCTCCCCGGAGAATTTCGAGTGGTGGCGTTGAAAAGGTCTATTTATTAGTGGTGGCGACGGTGGGAATAAAGGCTAAGTGCCCAAATTAAACGCAATAAACCGCAAATGGACAAATCTCATTGTATATGGGAGAGCAATGCTCGCAAAGTGTTTAAAAAATGAAAAATTATTAAAAATAATAATAACAACACAGCAAGTGAACATTGAGTGAGTGCGTCAGCGGGGGTGAAGTAAGAAATGGTGGTAGTTCTTGAAATAATGTGAAAATGTTATTTTAGCCTGTAGACATGGGTGGTTGGGGTGAAAGTATTTCGTGCAAGGGCACCGTAGCCGCAGGACGACAGCTCGGTGCACATTGTTCTTGTTGCTTCCATCTGTTTTGATGCTTTTCAAAATTAACGAAAATCTGCTGATTCCAGCTCATTGCCATTTTAATTTCATTTTGATTCACACTAAATAAACAATGCATTCCGCTCGAAGCGATTGAGTGAGCAAGTGGCTGAGTGTAGAGAATGTTGTGTAGCGTGTAGGCTTGCAACGCAATAAGTGCAGCGGTTGTAATAATATTTATGTGCAATTTTCATATAAATTCTAGTGTCCTTTCGGCAAATACGCAGGTGGTCCAATTCCCTTGTAGGCTATTTGTGAAGGCTGCAATTGTGCAGCTTTCAATGGCGGGATTTGTTTGCTCTTTTCTTGTCTTTATTGTGCAATTAATTGTCTCCGCATTTCAACGCTTTCACCATTGCCGACCTTTTGTCATAAAAGGCCACATTAAGACGACAACCTTTCTTCTTTGGCTTGTAAGGCCTTTGTCAGTTAATCCTTTGCGCACAATTGTCGCACGATGAATGTGCATTTTTTTGCCGCGGCTGCCTCTCGGCAAATGGTTATTTGGTATGTATACGCGTTTATGTACCTTACTGCTTTTTGTTGGTTTGTAGCAATTTGTGCGACTAGCACGCCCGCCATTCTCTGCTCTGCTTCTTGACCCTTTCTTCCACTTGTGGCAAGAAAAATTAAACTAATATTTGGTCAACTGACTGCCTGTTTTGGTATGGGTCAGACGACGGGCCCACACAGTAGCTGCATCGTCACCAAATTATGATTATTAATCAAAATAATTCCCTCTCCTTCGTCCGTTGTAAAGCAAAATAAATAAATAAATATTTGCGCTGCGCTTCAAAACGTTTGTTGATTCGCCTCACCTCTACTCGACTCGCCTCGATTCATTTCAGCCGTTCGAATTCGAAAATCTAAATCGCAGTCACCGCAATCACTTGAGTTGCGGGATTAGTTCTATTTGAGTTCCTCCGCTCGAACGATTGACTTATTGTTGTTGTTGCTGCTGTTATTTACCTGACTTTATAACTGAACTCTTAGCGGAGCGACACCAGACCAAAACCAGTGTGTGGCCACATTGAACTATTCAGCAGCATATATTAACTTCATTTGGACCAAAATCATACACCGCGATCTTTGACTTTTTATGGGAAATAACTATATCTGCAGAAGCAGCAACACACACACACACACACCAGTCTTCGCTGCTGACCGTCTCTCAAATCAGTTAGTGGCTAGTTTGCGAATGGTTTCTTTTTAATTTTTGGACTCGAATCGGAGTAAGCCCTGTTTTACTCATTTTGTGAACACTTCAGATGTCTAAATAAAAAAAATAATTGTAAATTATGTAGTCAAAATAAGCAGATATATTTAAACGTTGCGTAGGAATGAATTGAACTGTGGTTAAAGAGTGGTCTGAAATAGAGATTCTATGTGAAATATTTTTGAATACACACTGCTCAATTATGAAATGTATTTGGTTCATATTTATACTGAATATAGAATGTATATCTACATTTATTATATCTACATTCATTATTTATCAGATAGTTAGGACTGGGCGTAGGCATACTCGTATATATAAATTTATATTCCGAATATGTTCTGAGCAATATTTATTTATTGTCAATATCAACTTGAAATTAAATAACTTAATCTCTCAGATTTCGATGAAATGAAATAAAGTGGTTGTACTATTCGAAAGCATAAAAATGCAATGTAGGCAAACGTTTCAGATAAATGACAATGTAAACTTAAGGAAACTTAAAAAAATCAATAAATTATTTTAATCTTAAAATCAGTATGCCATGCCCACTGTAAACTGTAGTTTGCATCCAAATCCATTGGCAATTTTTTCGAATATGCTTTTGTTTGCAAAATAATTCAGCGAACAAGATGCGAGGCGTACAATAGAAATCTACCACGATCGACAGAGCTAGAGTATTGCAGATTGTAAAATTTTCGTTACAATAAAATTACTTGCTCCACTTCGAACCACTGTGCCACCAAAGCATTTAACTAATCACTCATACGCGCTGTGTGCGTACCAAGAGGCGCTTATTTGCTTTTTACGCGTCTGTTGTCTTAAGCAAAAGATTTTCAATAATTATTACCACTTATCTCAGCTCCTACTCATGAATTTGACTTCGAGAATTTTTCTCTCACACAGAGGCAACAGAGGCCCCAAAGCTAAACCAACCAACAGCTTCTGCTCCGGCACAGCGTTTGGCAAGCTCAAGTGGCAACACTTTGCATACAAATATGCTAAACAGTAGCTGGAACAACAACAGCAACTCAATCCTCAGCAGCAGATCAAGTAATGCCAACAAATTTTAAGCTTCGAGTGGATTCGATGCTTTTGATTATGAGATGATGTCGATGATGATGGCGATGATGATGATGATGATGATAATTGCTATGACAGCGTTAAAATCGATGCAGACTACATTGTTGACGGTCGTCGGGAGATGACTTTGCGCATATAAACGCGACTTATGGATTTGTATGGCTTCATTTGCTTCGGTTTTTTAGGAATGCAGAATGGAAGGTGGTTATTTTTTATATACTCTGCACATAATGTTTGGAAAATGGTATATCCAGTTTGTTAGACAGTTTGTAACTCGATAGAATTAATTAATCAATGTAATTAAATGCGTTTGTGAATATATAGCAATTTCGGGCTTGACAACAAAACATTGATTCGTTTATGAATAAATCGAAAAATTCAATTTTAAAGCCTCTAGAACTATAGGAGTTTCTTAGTTTTCTTGAACAGCTGATTCTGATTTAGAATATGTAAATATATATTAAGGTGTCTGCCACACCTTCTGCTGACTCTTAGATAAGAATAATATATTTATTTATATAATAGCTATAAAATATATATGTACGTAGGGTATTAAAACTGTTTGTATAGATTTAAATTTTTTATATTTTTTATTTTTTGGTTTTCTTGCCTTTTTATTATTTTTTATTAGTTTTGTTTTTTATGTTAATTAAGCTGCTCACTGAATTGTTTTACTGTTTGTTGCTTCTTGGCTTAATAATGAAATGCTTTCTGATGGCTTCCTGATGACTTTCGAGTTGCTGAGTAGGCTGCACTCATCTTCCACATTTCATACACTCACAATCAATGCAGTGGGCAATTGTTCGTTTGAGATTTCAATTAACTGATTGCATTCGAATTCAAAGAACTAATATAGCATTGCGTTAAATTCTTATCGCATTAATTCGTTTCTAAAACGCAACACCAACTGTCATTTGCACTTAATGGAGCGACACGTGCTTAGCTAAATGTGTATATCGCATAGTATTTATTAAGTACATATTAAATCCGCTTAGCAAACAGCTTGCTCCAGGGTAAAGTTGACACTATTATGCGTGTAAAAATAACCGACGGCATTTCGAACGCCTTTGAACTGGTGCGAGATTTTGTAATGATTAATTATGATGATTGCCGCTAAAGCTGTTACTATATATTTCACCCCGAACTTAACATCCTCATCCTCAATCAGTGCTCAACCCACTCCCACAAATTTGTGTCAACTTGTAAGGTCACAAATGTCAACATTGGCATTGCACTTGTTTGGCTTTGATCGTATCGTCTTGCTGCGCAACCCCTTTGTCAATTGTCACAGCTTGTAAGTGCCTCACTCCATTGGACTTGAGTGAGTGCACTGTGACCTGACCGGCAGCATATTGTCACAGCAACCACAAACACACATCCCGTACCCAAACCATCAACACGTGCATAATCCTTATCAAAGACGCTTTCAGTCTTGCGCAAAATACGTCTCTGCTCTGTGATAATCAGCGCCCAAAGCGATTTTCCAGCACTATCACATATCACTATTTGTTGTTGCATCTCGCTCCTTCTCTCTCGCTTTACATTGCTTCCGTTTCCGACTTGTTTCACTTAATTATCGATAAATGTTCACAAATTAAATTGTCAACCGAGATTTCGCTGGTCTGGTTTATTTGTTTATTTGTTTCGTACGCTAATGGAACTCAAATACGCAAAATATTCTACAAAAACTTCTCGAAAAATCTCTCTCTCGGAAAATTAATTCGCACGGGGGTTGGACCACGTTTCGCAGCCTGCGGCCAGCTTACACAGTTTCCATATGACCCGACACGAATTGCAGCCGGGGTTGGCGGGGTTTCCGTTTGCATAGCGCGTCGCGCGTATTATTATCAGAGACATTGATTCCCAGTCCGTTCGTTATTCAGCCTGCTTGAGTGCCATTATTGAAATTAAGTGAATCATAGAATAATATTGTGTGCTTGTCTCGCGGAAGGGCAAACGGATGGCTTGGGAAGCCAGGCAAATACGTGGCGGCATAATAGCTGCCCGTGATGATTGTCTGACAACTAAATAAACAAAGTCGGTTTCACACAGATACAAACAAATATAAATCGAAAACAATTCTTGTTCGTTCAATTGGTTTCGGTTCGACTGTGAAAAATGCGTTAAGTATCCCCAGAGCTACCCATTGTATTAATAAGTGTAATGCTTACCTCGACGCGTTCCTCTTTGAGATCGACCTTGAGCGCCAACTGCTCGCGTAGCACCACATCCGGATAGTGCGTTTTATCGAAAGTGGCCTCCAGCTGCTCCAATTGCTCCTCGGTGAAGATCGTACGGTGGCGGCGCTTACGCTTCGGAGGCGGTCCATGTCCATGCAAATGACTGAGCGGATGACCGTGTTGTGTAGAGTGATGCAGGTGATGATGACCGTGTCCGTGACCGTGGGCATGACCCGCAAGTGCTGTGTGCCCGCTCACATGTGCCATCTGAGCGGCAGCTACGTGCGCCACAGCCGCAGCATGCATATAGTTTGGATAAAAATTTGGATAGGCAACTGCAAAGAGAATGCAAATAGAAGAAAATTTAATGAAAAATAATATTCAAAGCAAAACATTTAAAAATTCATCTTGTATGCCGTAGAAATAAAAATAAAATCTGCGTTGCTTAAAACCTTAAAACTGCGCCTTCGGTCAGAACGTTTTATATTACAAATCCACCTTGCTGACGATGCCAACTGATGCCAACGTGGTTTATTTTTTCTCTCCCCCGTCCATAAATATTCATGCAGTGCAAGAGCAACTTTTGAATAAAATTGTCGGCGACGGCGGCATGGAAATGGAAATCTGGAAAAATATTAAATACCAATTCGAAGTCGAAAGTGAATTTATGCATGCTCGAATCAGCATAAAACCTTGCGAGAACACAACGGAGAATGTTTCTGCGCCATACAGCGGCATACGAACACGGCTCGGTCGACAGCGCTCAAGCACAACAAATGCAAATCCGTAACCACAGCCGCCCGTGTATGCCAACCGTTATAATAGGGATGTATATGGATGCGAGTGAGTGAAATGTTTAAGAAATCATCTTTTGCGGTTCATTGCATAATTATTTGTAATGCCGCTCAATATGCTGTGAAAATCCGTTGAAAGTTCTTTAAGGCAGAATAAAACACGTAAAGGAAAAATCCGTGAGACGAATAAAGCAAATTACGGACAGCATTATTTGCAAAGTAGAAAAATCGAGGCAGCAATAACCTTAAGGTGTTTGCAGCTCAAGTGAAGCCTACGCGGTGCGCTTCGAATGCGGTCTGCAAGAAGGGACGAAGCGGGGTGTATGGATAATGAACACACCTGGGACGTATGTATGTATGAATGCCAAGCTGCGACGTTGTCAACGGTTTGTACTAGGGCTTAAAAGTAGAAAACCGTAACAATACATTTGAGAATCGCTACACTTATTATTTAAGCTTTTTTTCCACAGAAAACACTGGGGGCTTTGTGTTTACAATCTATGCGTATTAACAGTGTAAGAGGTTCTAAATGCAAATGTTGCGAATCATAAGCTTAGATTTACAAAAGTGTTTCAAGTTTGAACTAATGTGTCGTTCATGTAGCTATTCAATTTGAATAAAAAAATTCTACCCAAAATATACCGCATCCGGCTGCATGAAATAGTAATTCTTTACTATTAGATATATCGATTATAACCGAAATAAAGCAACAATAAATTATTGCTATACGACATATGCTCTGCACTAGAGAGTGAGTACAGTTTTCTAATAATAATAATGATTTAAACATGAATCATATTTTGAACTTTAAAATTAAACCTTAGGAAAAAATACAGTAATATCAGAACTTGGACTGCTTTGTGTTTTAGGCAGCTATATTAATGAACCGATAGTTTGACAAACTTATTTCAACAAAGTATCGATACTTTTCAGCTTTCATTTTAAACTAATTGAAGAGACTATATAAAACTATGTATATAAAAAAATTAAAAAAAAAAACATATCCGACCACACATCGGACTAACACAACATATAGCAACTCTCGACAACAAGCCCGAAGAAGTATAAATATGTTTAATGCTTTGTTGAGAGTATATGCTAGGATCGAACAGACATGTTCGGTTGGTCCGATAGATTTTGCGCTTTATATTGATCGAAGAAATATTTTTTTTATGTATTTTCCACATAAAAACTGCGTTTATCAGAAAGAGTGTTCTGTGGGTGTATGTTGTGTTCAAATTGTGTACAAATATACTCGTTTTATAGTTTTTGATAGAAGCTTTAATCAAAATAGTGCATCCAATAAGATTTTCAAAATCGAATGACAAAACTTGGAAACAGCTTAATTCGCAGAAATATATTCTGTAGTGGTAACAGCATCCAAAACGACCAGTTTTGCAAAGAAACACTTCACTTCTATTGAATTGTAGAAGAAGAAGAGCGAGATTGTAATCATTGCCGAATACCGAATGCGATTAATCATTGATCGTATGTATCTGTGATGAGCAGTATATGTAGTATCTTATGTATATTTCATCATTTTATCTAACTTTTAACATGTGATGGTGGTTTAAATGTTGGTAAGGTGACAGAAGCAACATAACCATAAAAGCCTTTTTCAAATTAATAAAAGAACCATATTTTTTCCTAAGAAAACTTGTTAATATAAAATATGTTTGCAACTTAAACTACTGTTGGTGCTATATTTTCTTCACGTTTCTGGTGAGGTCTTCAAAAATTTGGTCTTTGTTTGAAAATGAGATTTTTTTCTAATGTGGTCTCTTCTGCATCTTTTTAAAATATTTTGACATGAGGTTAAAAATGTTAGACGAGTTGGATGGTATATTTCATTCAAAGTACTTCATCAAGTTTGTTCGTTTTTTGATATATCAGCGTTCGTAAGTAGAAAGTATCGGACGAACAGTAATGACCACATCGACTCGATTTTTTGTACAAACCTAGATTAAAACCCTAAAAATATTATATTAATATATGGTGATATGGGTTGAAGTGGTTCGATATATATTTTTCCCTATATCAGTTGGTTACGCTAATTCCTAGTGGACGTGAAATCCAAACTTTATATTACTGGATAATTTTAAAATTATAATTAAAAGCCTTTTTTCAAACATAAATTTTCTGTTTTTTTTTTTAAATTATAGTTTGGACTGGTTCACCCGCAAAAATTTATATCAAAATACATAAAGAATTGCTCAAATTGCTAAATACATTGTATGAACCACTCTACCACAGCCGAAGTCCTTAATGTAAATATTGTGGATAACATCAAAAGTTAAATAGTTTTTCGAATTAGTGTAGAAGTTCCAGAGCTTTTTCTCTAGAAAGCAACAAACTTTACACCTGTAAAGAGAAATATGCACTAGATAATATCCCATACTTAAAATGTCATCACTGAAAATTGACAAATTCATTTGATGGTTTTTATTGGGAACCATTATGCAGGCTTAGCCATTTATGATCCTTGTTATAGTGTAAGCTTCTGCAATGCGCTGGACAACAATGGATAGTGTGTATATCAATACAATCATCTTTCGCACATGGGGAGATGCATAGAAGCTACATTGAACTACTTTAATTTTTGTTATAGTTTTCATTAGTGTATTGGATTGCTAGGAAAAACTTTTATACCAACTGTTTGCTCTTTTGAGCTTTATTTAATACTTAGTAAGTATTACTTACCCAAGAAATCTGATGGCGATGCAGCGAATCCGCTTGCTGCCGCTGCTGCTAAATGTCCCAGATGCAAACCTGGATGCTGCAACATTGCAGGAACCCGTTGCGGTCGTATTGGACTAGCAGCGGCCGAGGAACTTGAGTTCGAGTTGGGCGAAGCGGGCGACTCTGTGCGTTTGATGACATTGTTGTTGTTATTGTTGTTGTTGTTATTATGGTTAATGCTGCTGCTGCAATTGTTGTTGTTGCTGCCATTGCTTAGACTGGCGCCACTGGCCACCGCTGAACGGGAACCCAAAATTGAATCGATTGTGAAAAGGGAAGCAGCAGCCGCGGCTGAAGCGGTACCACCATTTACTGCAGCGGCACCAGCAGAGAGTCGACCAGCGGGAGGTGAACGTTCATCTTGAGAACCGTCATCCGAAGATGGCGTTTGCGAAAGCGATTGCCGTTGCTGTTGGAAGACAGTTTGCAGGCGCTGACCAAGATAGCCGCATTGTTGCGAGTTCAGCAACATGGCAGTGGTCAGATATGCTGCATTGGCACTCGTCGGTGAACGCGAACGCGTTCGTTGGCTGGACAATTGTTGCTGAGTTTGTTGTTGCATTTGTAAGTGTTGTTGCAGCTGTTGTTGTTGCTGTTGTAACTGCAGTTCCTGTACACTGAGCGGACTTGAGGCGCAGCGTTTGATTGTGAAACCGCTTGGAGATGAGTTCGTTTCAACCATATTGCCGATGATGTTGTTGTGGTTGCTATTCGTATATTGTTGTTGTTGTTGTTGTTGTTGCGGTATGTTAATCAGTGGCGGCGTTGGCGGCGGCGATGGACTTGGCGTACTAACAACTGTTATTTTAAATTTTGTTTGCTTATCACTTCCGGCTTTTGACTCCAGGCCTCCAACAAGTTGGGCTGGAGTGGTCCACAGTGAGGACAGAATTTTGGCGGCTTTTATATAAACGGGCGACGGATTAAAAGAGAAAAAACTCGCGTACCGACTATGGCGGTATATTTGTAAGAATACGTATTAATATTGTTTCACAATGAATGCAATATCTTTAACATAGATGACACTGTGCACTTTTTAAGTTTCCAAAAATTTGCTTTCGTATTTCACGCACCAAGCTACGCTTGACATATAAATCGATTCCACTATAAAATATTCTTGTGTACGACGCGGTTCGCTCGAATCGCAACTTGTCAGCTCAAAATCCGAAACTGTTTTGCTTTCAGTTACTTTATTTGAGATACAAGTTACTTGGATTGGATGGGATGCATAGCATAGAGAAGTAACTTGTCAAACCACTTTCAAACGCAGCAGCGGCAGCCGCAGCAAATGGCAGTAGGCCACGCCCTCGCTCTGGCATCCATATTGAAAAATCTGCAAAGTGCGTACGCGCTCTTTTTCTACCCCTCACTGCGTTTCGGTTATTTTTGAGAAATCTGCAAAATTTGTATGTGCTCTTTTTTTCTACCCTCACTGAATTTTGATTATTTGTGAGCACTTAACAAAATGAATAATGAGAGATTTACTGGATTGCGTTCTCTCTCTCTTTCGCTTTTAATTTCATTGGAGCAGAAGGGTGCTGTGGTAGAAGTGAACGAACGAATATTTTTGGGTATATTGGGTTTGTTGAAATCACAAAATGTATGGAAGTCGATCTAGCATCTCAAAATTTCGTCCGTTTTTTCATGGTCCAATAGATGTTTCTAAAATAATGTTGTGTCTTATATTGGAGAACACATTTAGCAATTATAATATTTTAATTATTTAGATGATGGTACTTAATAATGGTAATTACTTCGTCTTCTTGAGGAATTGCAGCTATTTTCATTTGCTCATGCGTTTTCATGTCTCCATCGTCTGGTGTGCTGAATATGTCAAACACCCTGCAGTTGTATCATGCAGCTGCTGTTGCTGTCGCTGCTGCTGTTGTTGTCGCTGCTGCTGTTGTTGCCGCTGCTGCTGTTGTTATCGCTGCTGTTGCTGGCGCTGCTGTTGTTGTCGCTGCTGTTGCTGTCGCTGCTGTTGTTGTTGCTACGGTTGCTGTTGTTGCTGTTGTTGTTGCTGATTTTGTTGCTGTTGGTGTTGCCGTTGTTGTTCCTGTTTTTGTTCCTGCTGCTGTGGTTTTTGCTGTTGTTGTTGTCCCTGCGGCTGTTGTTGTCGCTGCTGATGTTGTTGTTTTATTTTAACGTTGTATCCTTAGGATGCCTAATCCACGATTCAATTAATTCAATGATGGACCTGAACATTAATAATTTGTTACTATATTATTTTTAGCCACGTGTAATTGCGTACACCGGGCTCAATGAGAGGCCACTCTCCGCATGTTTTACATTGTGTAGGGTATACTGTGTAGGGTATACTGGATCTTGTTGCCAAGATTCTCCAGTTCATCCTGCCATTAATGTGCTGTCATGGCAGTTGCCTCTGTCGGAAATATGACAGCGAGGACTTCCTTGAATGTGGTCAAGGTGGTAACTACATATTGGTGACCAACCACCGTCATATATATCCGGAAAGCGATTGCTGAATACCAGTTATAAACTGCTCTTCAAAATGCTGTACGCTGAACACGCTTGTCTGTAGTCCAACAGTATAGAATTGATTAGAAAAGTTGCGAAGCAAATGCGCCAAGTGAACTTTTTATTTTCTCCAAAAATTACTTAACATTCTTAGACTTCGGTTGCTTGGTAACTTCTTCTAATTCACCAATGGAAGCTGGAAAAATCATATTTTAGATTTTCTTAATTTTTTCAAAAAAAAAAAAAAAATACTGAAAAATTTCAAATAAAGGCGATCATAAAACAACATGCTACACTACAACTTCCGAATGGTTAGTTCGGGAGTGTGGAGTTCTCCTGAATCTGTGCAGACTTTAATGAACTATAGAACAATATGTACTACTAAAACTATGATTTTTGCTAGAAACACAGGTAAATTAGATGACGCATAAAAAATTATTGACGAAGCTAGACATCAAACTATACGCTTTATGGGCCTATTAAAAAAAGGAATAGTAAACCTAGCTTTAGAAGCATTTCTAAAAATGACAGTCGAAACAATGAGTTTATGAAAACTGAAACAGAGACCATTAGCAACGACCAGTGAGCAGGTTCGGCCATGCTACAATAATACAAGGTAGCGCAACTTCCCACATATAAGCAACGAGTGAAATTCACCATACAGAAATCACTCGTACTGAGTGCAACTACTCGTTGAAAATAGAGAACAAATTGCAACTATTTTGAGAGCGCATGCATGTAGTGACGTCACTATGGACTATTGCACTATGAGTTCGGTCATCCCACCGCTCTCTCGCTTTTAAATTTATTGAGTATTTCCGGTGGTGGTGGTGCTTTCATGTTTGTTGCTGTTGTTGTTCTTCTTGGTAGACGCCCTCTCCTGTAGTTCATCATTTGCAGACATAATTTTCAACATTCTTTGTTGTATTTACTGTATATTGTCAATGAGCAGCTCTGCTGCTGCTAAGTTGCTTTCTTAATGAAGTTGATGCGCGCTCTCACTCTCTGCACTTAACGAGTATCTTTATCATTTTGTCGCCATTGCTTTTGGCATTGTCGATGTGGTTGCGAGCGACACGTGGGCGTTGCATATAGATACTTATGCGCACTGCTACTTTCCCCACTGCTCTTCTTTCCCCACTGCTTTCTTGCCGTTATCCGACTGTCATTCTGCTCCTCTCCTGACAGTTATTTGTACAGATAAAGTCATCATGCCTCTCAGCATAACCTTGTCGTGTCGCCTATGTATCTTGTATCTCATTCGTTTGCGTGCTAATCATATGGATGCTAATGATGATTGCATGCAGATACATGTGTCTGTGTTGTGTGGTGCCCCTTTCGTATGCCCTTAGTGGCGGCGCCACGCGCTGTAAAGGCAACGCAGCTCCCTGGAAGCAGCAGCGGAGCGTATATCTTAAGCAGATAATGACTAAATTAATGCTTTTATGTTTTTGGCAACACATAAACATCATTATGCGCTCAATTCCTTGATGCCAACGCGTCCGCGCATTTGCCATGCAGCTACAGCAGTGACATGGCTTAGAATATCCTATGTAAAAGCCAAGTATATAATATATACACATATACTCGCCCATATATTACTTGAGTTGCCATTAATATGCTTTTAACTTTCGCTTTGTGTAACTGCTATTCGCACTGCTGTCGCTGCTCATTAGTGAAATTTATGCTTCACAGTCAAGAGATTTAATTATTCGTACTAAGTGCAACAAAGTCTTTGCACATTTTTTCGTTTCAGTTGAACCCCGACGGCAAACGGTTCTGAACTAATAATCCAAAACCGAAAACATATTTACCCAAGCTATTCAGAATTTCTTTGACATGTGAAAATATTTCAATCTAAAGTTTCCACATTAGACATGTCCACATCGTAAATCGCAATAGCTGGAAGCTATTTTTACGATAGAAATGATTTAAGTGCAATCAACAACAAACGAGTTTCAAGTGTGCGCAAAGAAGTTACTTATGCACACAGACGCAAACATGCCCCACAAATCTTTACAGAAATTTCGCTCCATAAGAAATATCGGATCCAACAACGTCGCCAGACCAACAGAGCGCTGAGTAGAATATTTCTAAAGCTTTCACTTAAAACAAAAGCAAACATTTTGCGGTCATATATGTCCATATACATATGTACACGGCTTTATCTATATAGTATACACAATATATACACATATGTCGTCGCCCAGTGTATCAAACTGATTAAATGTGAACAATGTAAGGATGAAAGGATCTGCTGTTCATGCTTGGCTCTATGCTTTTAGAAGTTAGTGAATAATTCAGAGTGCAAGTGCAAAGGACATATACTCGTATATATGTGCATACAACACACAAACTTTTTCTTAGTGTTGTAGCCAGCTGTAATACAAAGAAATGTCACTATTACAACATTACTCTGCGCTGGTTACAGTCGAACTCATTTGGGATCAAAGTTTGTACGAAAATATTAATATTTAAAAAATCGTGGACAAGGGCTTATAATTGATTTGAGCTCCAATTTTGCTTAGTGTATGCGATTTGAAGTGATTGGGTTTAGTAAATTAAGAAACGGATTTGACATTTTTGCTTTAGATAAGATGAAAAATGGACCATATTACGAATCACTGTATTAAATTTGTCTTTTATAAATATGAAAATTATTGTTGAGAGTTTTTATGAACCGATTCTGTAAAGAAGAGGCAGAAAGGAAAAAAATATATTATCCGTATCAGTTATAAGCAGAAAAAAATTAACTGAGTCGATTTTTAGAGTTGAGCAGTCACAAATTTTAATATAGAGTGTTCATCGGTCCTCAAAATGTGTTTGTATTCTGTCTATAACTTTGGAATATCTAACTCTGATCCACGGCGGGAGCACATTATAAGTGAAATTGACATCGTTTAATAATAATATTGGTGAGAGCGCTCTTACTACATCCTTTTTCTTCCTCATATACATATAAGATTGGTAGCAATCGAATTATCACCATTTTTTTTCGAAATTCAAAGAAGAATAACAATAACAATAAAGAACGGTGCAGTGAAGTGTGCTCAACTTCGAGTTACCCCATCGAACATTAAATATGTATGGGGCAGATACACGTATCTTTTTTTGCCGTGTGGGTTATTTTATTTGCAGTAGTACTAAATAGATTTGTAGTGGTCTGATCTAGACCTGAATATATTATTTTATAAAGATTAACGTAAAATAGACTAACAAAGTTTGCCTGGTAAGATTTGATCATAGACATGAATATTTATCTGTATTTCCATTTTTAAGCTGTTGCGCTTTTATTTTTGTAAGAATTTCGGAGATAGCGGCTGAAATTCAGAAGCTTTTAGTGTTAGCCCTATAGAGTATCCATATTACCATTAAGAACGCATGATAATTCGAAATTGTTATTTTAGTCAATGAGACGATGAGCTCGTCAAGAAAAATGCTTTGAAGAAAGTTTTGTATCCTTTAGAAACTAAAATTTTTTGATGCAGGATTTTAGTACTACTCAAACTAAGAATCTTTGGTAGTAAAACAGTTTTTAAAAGACAAATCTTTTGTCACAAAATTGATATCAGTTTTGTGATTTATAGTTAAACTTGCAACACTTGATTTTAGGTAAAAGGAAAGGAAATATAGACACTCCTAATCCTTTTTCAGACAATTTTTATACATATACTTGTCAATCATACTCTCTGAAAGGGTTGGTTCTTTACATAAAAAAATAAACCTCCTGCCTAAGGTTTTGTTTGAAAAAATTTTAATGCTGTTGTTAATTTAGCTAGACACGATGAAGTGTAGATCAGACCACTAGAACGGGTGTTCACATTCATATCTGCCTCTTCTTTCTGTCTTTTTGTATGAATAACACTTGGTTGTTGTTGTTAATTCAGCTAGTAACACCAAATTTGTTTTTTTTTTTTTTGGAAGTAGCCCTGCAGGAAGATAATATAAAACATTGCTGATTGGTTCCATTATTTTTTAGGAAACCATCGAAATGCAGCAACATTTTGTGAACGCTTCATATGAAAAAGAGTTGATGGCCACTCAAATTACCACATCTGACGCCACCGGACTTCTATTTGGTTAGTTTTCTTAGGTTAAAACTTAACGCTAAGCAGCCATAGACATCAAGCCAAAATTTACGACAAATTGGAAAATGACAAAAATGGTCGAGGACAACTCTGGACTGTCTACAGCTGAATTGATGTCAGTTTTAGAGCTTTCTAAGGAACCTGAACTTGTTTCAATGGACGTTGATGCAAAACACCGTTGAATTGCCCAGTATTTCTTCCTCTAAAATATCAAAATAGTCAGTTCGGATTTTTTCCTTATTTACCATCAAAATGTAAGAAGGCTAAGAAATAAACTTAGAGATCTTTTCAATAATTTTGCTGAGAGTGCTGAAGTTATTGTTTTCATGGAAACATGACTTTAACTATACATCCTAAATTCTGAATTATTCTGTGACAACTGTGTTAGGCCCTGTACCGAAGGTACAAGAGCCTATTGGTTTTGTGCAAATGTATGTAACAGGAAGAACTAATTGTCGGAGACCCCCCAAAGTTACCCCCATTATGGTCAGGAGTGATAGAGGAGTCGATATAGCCATGTCCGTCTGTCCGTCTGTTCGTCCGTCCGTCCGTCCGTCTGTATGAATGAAAGGATCTCGGAAACGGTAATAGATAGAGACTTCGTGTTGTTTGCATTCGACTAGGACTGCTCCGGAATTTCACAAGTTTATTTTAAAATTTTGCCCCTCCCCCCCTTCCCCATAAAATCACCCCTTAGGGTAAAAATTTCTTCGGCACAAAAAAAATTTAGTATACCAGTATAAAGTTAACGTCCTTCTAAACCAAAATCAAAAAAGTTCATCAAAATCGGATAATAAATGACGATTTTATAAGCAATTGAATTTGAACGACCCCCCTTTTCTTTTCATTCATATTCGCGCAGTGAGAAGTGGTCATGTGTTTGGTCATAAGCTCGGGAAACATTTAATGTGTTTGTTAGGCGACCTGAACTGGTACAGGGCCTCTTACAGTCGGTTACGCCTGACTGTATTTTCTTACTTGTTTTAATTAGGAAAGATCGTTATAATCGCTCTAGTGGAGGTGTTCTGATATCAGTGAAACCATCTCTGTCGACTGAATAAATTCCATTTCCGACGTCTCTATCGAGCTTATATAGTATGTGTTAAAGTTTTATTTTGCGATTTTTAGATATACATTATGTGCTCATATATCCCTCCTTCTTCGGATATGAGTATTTACTTGGTTCACGCTTCAACAATATCGCATTTAGCCACACTTTTATGTGATAAAGATCATCTTATGGTAGTGGGTGATTTTAATTTACCCAATATAAAATGGTCTATGGCTGTTAATATCATCTGCTAATAATAACTTCCTATACAGTATTCTTGATTTGTCCTTGCAACAGTGTAAAAGAACTTGCAACATTTCAGGTCGGCTTCTATCCTTTATCAGGATATCTCCAATAATAATAACAGAACATAATTACCATCCTACTTTGCAGCTATCTTTTTAGCTCGACAAAGTTGAATAATATTAGATCTTTAAACCGAGTCTGATGTTTTGAAAAAAAACTGACTACGCAAAATTGAATCAATTAATGATGAATGAATGTCAACTCTCGAATGTTGCATTTAAATTGAGGCGACATATTATAAATATGTATATTTTCTATTCAAGCGTGTTCAATGACTTTGACATACGAATTTCTTACAAAACTGTGTCTAATTCAGCCAATAGGCAACCATGGTTCTCTCGTAGTCTTACTCGTTTAAAAAATATTAAGTCGCGCCTTTTCAGAAAGTATAAACTAAGTGGATCCACTGTTGATTATAGTAAATTCTCTATTGCTCGTTCCAACTTTCACTCATTAGATAAACCGTGCTACACGGCCCATTTATTACGAGTTAAAAATAATGTGCGCAATGCTCCTAAAAGCTTTTTAGTTTCGTCAATATTAAGATTTCGACCTTCTTTTGTAAAATGTATTCAGTTCTACCTTGTAGGTAGATCTCAAAAAGTCTTAATTACCAATTACTTGTCTAAAACTATTGATGTGCCTCTTGGGCCATTGCTCTTTGTTTTATTCATTAATTATCTCTATTTAGCAATAAACCAAGCTCATGCATTAATGTATGCTGATGATGTCGAATTGTGTTTGTCATATTCTCAGAGTCAGATTCTTATGACAGTCGGGCGAAACCGACTGTAAATTTTAAAATAAACTTGTAAAATTCCGGAGCAGTCCTAGTCGAATGCAAAAAACATGAAGTCTCTATCTATTACCGTTTCCTAGATCCTTTCGTTCATGCAGACGGACACGGCTATATCGACTCCTCTATCACTCCTGATCATAATGTGGGTAACTTTGGGGGGTCTTCGAGCATTATTTCTACTTGTTACATACATTTGCACAAAACCAATAGGCTCTTGTACCTTCGGTACAGGGCCTAAAAACTAGCACTAGCGTCGAAGCCTTCAGTTAAAAAAAATATTTTGTTATTATTTACCGAAAAACGCTCAAAAACTCCCGTTGAGGCATAAACGATCCGAAAAAGCCTGAATTTCAGGGTTAAATTCTAATAAAATCTTTCGAATAGTATTGGATATTTTAAAAATTATTCCACCATTTCTTGACCGTGGTTGAAAATATGAATCCATTGTATCACAGAACAAATAAATTGAGTTGAGTATATGGGTTTCGCTGGCCGTATAAGAATTTAGTGTTATTAAATATTCTTAAATTTAAAAAAAAAATTAACAAAGTTTGACGTAAAAAGCGTGGATAAAAGTGACAAATAGCTCAAATCGTTTTTGGATCGTCTCTTTTTATGTAGCGTCAAAAGAAATAATCCTTATCGCAGAACTTAGGGAGCCAATTCACGACACGTGACAGATTGGCAAATTTGTACGTTAAAACACCATGTTGAGTAGAGTGGTGATGTGTCGCCTACTGGTTCAAATACTTATCTTCTAAGATCTGTGGAATTTAGCGTTTCCGTAATTCCGTCCTCAACTGTGACGCGCGGAGAGAGCATCCGGTTTTCCAAAATATCATTGAGTTTCTTAGCCCAATATGCAACAGTTTTGCTTGTTTACGAACCCGCCGAGATGAAATGAGCCTACTTCAAATAGATGAATAAAAAAATACTAATTTTCCGAAATCTTTATAGGCGTTGATTTTGAAGCGTTATTTCATGTAGTATTCCATTATTCAAATCTTAAAGTAGTAAGTAGCTACACAAACCATAATGCATGCAACGACTCATTTTCAATTTTATGTTCGGCACTCCAGGTCTCTCCAATAACTTAATACGTTATGACCTATTAAAATGTAATCTTTGAATTATTGAAAAGTAGCTTAACCGGCTGCTTTGCCCGCGCATATTTAGCCAAACTTTCACACTTGTCCAATGGATCTTACTTCTTCCGATTAAATTTCCATATATACCAAATTTCATTTCTGCATCTCAAATGGATGCAAAGATATGGCAAATTCTGTATATCGCTTATATGGGGGGCGGGGTAGGATGCAAATCGTGATATTTCTAACGAAGTCTTACCCATATTGTTTTTGTATACTTTCACACAGTGTAACATCGTTTTCATCATTTTTTGAGATATCTGGATGATACTCGGTATGGAAGCTTAGCTTAGTCTTACTTTAACAAAGTATTTTAAGCAATATTCCCACTTTCAGTGGTATTCCCTACACAAACACCGTCTACTTTCTAATGAACATAACTCAAAAGATCTATCACTCATAGTCAGGTTCAAAAACTTTTATTTAATTTATCTCAAGGAATGCTCCACTTTGAGTATAATTAAAGCAAATGGAGCCAAAAAAAAAACAATTCTCTGTTTGCGTTTTCAAAATGTTGTGAGCCAACTCAAAAAATGCTGCACACATTTCAGTTGGCAATGAAAGTAGCACGAATCGCTCTTATTAATTTAGTTGAATTAATATTTGCTCGTACTTGCTATTCCATTATTGTTTCTCTAAGCAATTTAACCCGTCTTCTATCCTTTATTTATACTCAAAGTTGATTTGGTTTTGTCTTGACGACTTTTTGATATGACTTACACCTGAATGTATTTACTTTTTGGTCGAAAACGGGTTGTGTTGCTGATGTTTTTGTTGGTGTTGCACACGCAAAGCTAAATAGCTGCAGGCAAAACAATTTAAATTTTTAATTACGCTGCGAATCAACAAAATTGTGAGCACATTTCAATTATTAGGTAAGTTGCTCGGTGGTAAATGAGTCGACAAAAACTTTTTTCTTATTTGCGCTTAGTAGCGCTGTGAAACCGAAACTTAGTGACAAAGAAAGAGAGAGGTAGAGAGGGATAGAGAAAGATATAGAGGCAGCTGCATGAATTGTATTATATATTTGGGATCAGCCGATCCTGAAGCCACCATTTTATTTACACACAACACACATTTCATTGTTGGCACGGATTTCCATCGCATCCCTAATATTTACATGTTTCTTTCTCTTTCTCACAGCTTCTTAAATTTTATTGAGGGATGACTGTGTGTGTGTGTCTCGATGTCAGAATCGCTCATGCCCATTGGATTAATGCCAAATGCAGATCAGTTTATTGCTTGTTTACCGCTAAATTTACGCCTCACATCCCTCATCCGTTGAATTGTATGCGTAATCGTAGCAATTTGCACGCTTCAGATTAAATCTGATCCCTTGATTCTATACATTTGCAACTGCCATGCGCTCTCTCACTCTTTCTCAGCCTCACACGGCTTCATCTGCCCTTCACATCAAACACTGGTTTCCGGTTATAAAACGATAGAGCGATATATAGATTAAAAATTTAATTGAGTATTCAAATGGGCATGTTTTTTTTTTCATAGTATTTCTGCAATAATCCTGTTTCTTATATTTCGTATATAGTCCAAGCAAATCCGACATGGATTAGTGATGGTCTCGTTTCATTAACATATCAATGTCACCACCATCCGGCAGTGAAAGAGTAGTTCCAGATCAGAAATAGCGCGAGACAATAATTTCGCGATTTTATTTGTAACAGCTTCAAAAAAAAAAAAAAAAAAAAAAAAACGATTCGAAACGCTGCTTTGTTCTTGGAATCAATCAGTAAAAAATAAACTTTTCTAATTTTGCTACTTAAATGCCGATGGCAAATTTACTTCGTTTTTTGTTCTAAGGCAAACAGAATTGAAATCGACATCAGCCAAACAAGGAAACATAAGAATGGGGACGAACACATCGGTTAAAAAGGCAAGCAATAAGATTGAGAACCAAAGAAAAATCACAGCGAATTGTCCACGCAGAATGGGGAAACGTGGGAAAACCCGTGCAAAGCATAGTTGGAAAAGTAGAAAAACGTTTTATTCCGTCATGTTTGCTTAGTCCTTGCCAATTGAACTTTTCACTACTAAAGTTTGGAGTGGAGCACCTATGTAGGTAATTGTGTGTTTGTGAGTGTGTGTGTGTGAGTGTTTCTGTGGGAGTGTTTGGAGCGGATATCTGAGTTGTAGTTAAAGGAATAAGCTACAACCGCACCACAAGTGCTTGTAGTACTGCAACAAATACTTATACGAGTTAATTTAATTTTTTATTTAAAATTCAATCTACGAACTAAAACAAAAAGTTAGGTTAGTCAGGGCGATTCCAATTGGCAAACACTCAGCGTTTGAGTTGGCATGGTGGGAGTTGGTTTTTGGCACAGCACAGCGAAAATCGCAAAAATATTTACAAAAAAACAAAAAACTTTTGAGCTTAGCCGTCAAAGTTTGTACATATGAGTATATGTTGTACATACTACTTGTATAAGTAATTTTTGTGCATGTGGATATTCCCAATGGATATCGTTCATAAACGGAAAACGAGCAGCATTAGTGCGCCTTGTAAGAAGTTCAGAGCAAAGGCAAATAAATTTATGTTGTTCAGCTGTCGGAAAGGAAGAATGAAATCCATGTGAATATCGATTTAGACTGAAAGCAAATAAGGCAAAATAAAATAAAAAATTAGCTTATTTATGGTAAAAACTGTTTTGAATGAAATATCATTTAACATTTATTATGCATAAAATTCATATATATGTACTTACTATACCCTGCACATATACATATAAATGTAGGCATGAAGTACATATTAAGTTTGTTAAAAGTTCAAAATTTATCGAGAAGCTAAAATAGGAGATCTTGAGACCTCATAAATTGATGCTGCCGTGAACAAACATAATATATACAATATGAATAGCTCTCTCTTTCGATTGATATTTATAAGATACACCAAAACAAAGAAATAACAAGAACGAGTGTGCTCGACTTTGAATTACCCTCAACTGGAGTTCAATTTGAACCTTAAGTTTGTATAACTGTACAAATTTAAGGGTATCCAACTTTGATAGGGAGGGGATACCCTTAGCACGTTCTTTAAACACTAATCTGAAGAAGAAATAGCAGAGACTAAATATCAAACCTATCTTTTATATGATATATCGCCGAGTTACATGTAATTTATATGAGAAATCCTTTCGCGTTCTGGGAAAGTACCAAACATTAATATTAAGGGCTTAAATTTTGAGGAAATTTTTTCCGTTGACATTTCTAACAAAAATTCCAGGCCGTGAGCGACAAAAAATAGTCTCAAAATAAAGCACTCTAATGTATGCATATGAAGAAGTTATTTAAGAATTTTTTATTGGCATCAATTTTTTTTTAGCCTTTTTGACCGACTCAGCCCCTATTCACAGTTTGGCAGTGGTCCAAGCGTGCGAGAAAATTAAAATAACATATTGAATAGTGATTGGTTAGTATAGAATTTTCAAAGCGGTGTAGATACTTGCATGCGGTATGATGCCTCTCTTGTGATACTTTCAACTGCAGACTATCATGAATTGGTTTGTTCTTTATTTGTGTTCGAAAAGTTGAAGTGTACAATGTCGACGAAAGATGACTTTTCACTGATACACATTGGGTCAGGATTGACGATTTTTGACCAAAAGTCATTTTAAAAAACTGGTTTTTAATTAAATGATATGCTTATCGTATGTTTGTATACAATTTTAAGCATTAGACGTACAAAAAAGCAAAAGTCAAAAATCGGAACAAAATGGCGAGTTGGTCAAAAGGATACTAAATATATGAAAAATGATTGAAGCAAGTACATAAGGAGAATCAATTTCATCAATAAGAATTATGCGGAGAAAAACCACAAGATGAAGATTTGCTTTTGTTGATCCAAATTCTAAAATTGGGCGGTCAAGTAAGGTGTAAAGTCTGGTTGTACCAAACCTTAGACCAGCGCTTAACAAAGCAAAGAATAGATTTTGGTTTATTTGTCATTGATCCAATATGATTTTATATTTGGCAACTTGGAATGACTTGCTACTCTCGTTGTCGCCTTCCTTCTGCTCTTCGAAAAAAATACATTTTAATTTCTAACATAAAATAAGTTCACCGGCAAAACATCATATGTCAAAGAATCTGTTTTTGAATTTTAAAGACTCTATCTTTGAGATTTTAGCCAAAATATCAACCAGACACCGAATTCGTAAAAATGGTAAAATTGAATTTCTCTTTCTCTAATATATATGGGAATGTTTAATTGGATAGGAAGGAATTTGTTTTTGCCTTTAACTTGAAAAATACTTAAAACACTTAACATCTCTTTATACCATTCCGATTTGCATTTTTCTAGTTAAAGCCCATTTAAAAAAAGTGTTCAAATCGCTTTGTTCCTGTGGAACTGATTGGTAAAATTTAAGAAGTTAGTTGGGCCATTATTTTAAAGGAATTTAATGAAATGTCCAAATTATTTTAAAGGAATTTAATAAAATGTCCAAACTAAAAATTTATAAATTTATTTACACAATTGATCTAGAAAAAAATGTGCGACTGATGAAAATCGGATTAATTTGGGAGCTCTTACTCAGACGTTGCACTGGCTGGAATTGGATTTGGTCGTGAACTTCGATTCCATAGTTTTAACGCAAATAATTCAAAATTTTTCGACTTGGTTGATCAAAAACTGTACTTTACTTTATTATGATTGACAATTGTAGTGGTTCAAAGAATTCGATCATTAATGGGAATATTTTCCAAAGTCTTAGAATAGACAATTTCATATAAGGTTTAATGGGTCCGAATAGTCGTAAGTTTTCACTATAAGCAATCGTATTGTATCCATAAATATTAGCAGATAAAGTTTTACGAGGTGAGTATTGTTTTTTTTTTTATGTCAAAAACTGTCATGGGGGTCTTAACTCCACAACGCATCTCCTTTCTATATATGTCAGATCGATGTGTAACACTAAACTTCTTTGTGTTTCTGTGCTACCAAGCAAATATTTGTTTGTTTTAACTCGCTGCAAAGATGCCCAAACAGAAAAACAAATACATTTTTTTAAAGCATAGCGAAGCACACCTTTAACAAAGTAATCCAAATAATATGAAAAAGAAAGGAGTGAACAACCAAGAATCAATTTGTACAGCGGGTAAATAATATTTTGGGCGCAAACTGGCAAACAAGCACCAAACAGAGAGAAATGATTTTGGGCATAGAGCAAAGGAAAACTATTGCAAATAAACATCAGGCAAAACATACGCCAACTCAAAGGACGCGATTGTTGATGCTACTGACTTACGCCGTGCCGAGAATAGAAAAAAAATGAATGCAAGGAAACTACGCAACTGCATTGATTTTCTGCTTAGACGAACTTGTCCAACTGCAGCCAAGAAACCAGAACGCTGAGCGTCGCATAAGTGGGTAGTTGAAAATTGTAAAAGAGCATATGGCTGAGATGTGTTATCCTTCTGCGTTGTTATCCTTTTGCTATTTTTCTGTTTGTTTGTACAATTGTTTTGCCCACTTTTTGGCATTCGGTCGCCGAACAATTGCACTGAGCGCACAATTAAGCGTTCGTTTGTTCATTTGCTTGTTATCCTGCATGTTTCACTGATGTTCTGAAAAACGTAAAAAAAAAGGACAAAAAAAAAAGTTGTTTGCAATATTTGCACGATCGATTTCAGACTGCAAGCAATTGTGTTGAGGTTGTCGATTTCAATTGACCGTTTAAATCGCAATAAGGATCAGCCGGGATAAGCTGCTGTACAAAAACAAGGCTTACAATTCTCATTTGCCATCATATCATCATCTCTTTTTTATTTTTTTGTGACCGTTGATCGCTGATGCGCATTTGATTGGTTTGGTTCTCTAATATTTATGTAGATATATAATAACTTGGCTGCTGTTGTTTAAGTCCTTAGCAGAAATCGCTTCGCATTCTTTCGTCGATTTCCTGTAACTAATTGCGAGAAAAATCTTTAATACCTGGCAGGATTATAATATAAATCCAAATGAATATACTCTATAGATAGATAGATGTGCCTTTGCACGTTTCTATCTCTCTATATACATAGATACCTATACACAATATATATATATATATATATATATATATATATATATATATATTATATACTCGTATATATATTCATTCAGCGTTTATTTGTACAAATATCCACTTAATTTTGTCGATGTTTGTTTCTGCATGTTCATAAATTTGAAATTTAATCGAGTCAACTTGAAAAGGGTGCGAAATATGCACTCCAGCCAAGCAGTTGAGCAGTCGAGCAGTCGACCACTTGAGAAATCTCGTTATCCTGTCAAATACAGTGCAGCGCTTGTCGTGGGTGAAACCGAAACCCATTCAATTTAGCGCTATTTTTCTCAATGGCAGTCACACCATTGTTTGTCTTGGCTGAAGTGACGGCAGCGCTGCGCATAAATCAATTATGTATTTGATAAGAGGATATCCTTTATCAGAATTGCAGCTGCTTCGCGCAGCCGCAAAATGACATTCAATGATTTTTGATGCGAACAACGCTTTCAGCTGATGAATGAAAATTTTTGCCTGCCCTGCCTGGTTTTCCATTATTTCATCTCTTGCGGCTGCTTTGACAAAAGTGACATCGGATCAACCTGTGCATCTTAAAACCACGCGCATCCTTTCGCATTATTCGGTTTGTTTCAAGATACATATTTCAGTCAATGCGCACAGCACAGCATGTTGCCCTTTGTTTTGAGATCAATTTGTAACTTAATTGAAATCCATTTAAAGTAATGAGTTAGTCCGACCGAACGGGTCGGGTTTAGTTAAGAACGTACGCTTTCTTTATACTCGAACCAACGCACTGAAAATTATAATCCTTACAAAAGCAAGCCGGATCGACTACAATCGCCAACAAGGATCAGGGCGGATCAATTTGCTTCTGTTTTCGCATGCAAATTGGTATTAAATATTGCCGAGATACTTGAGTAGCGAGCCCTGCGAACGCAGCAGGATAGCTTTCGCGCGAGCGTTCATTAGGAAGCATTTCGTATGCTGATATTCCAATTCGTCTCATCCGCTTCGAGCGTGTTTTTGCACAAATTGAAAACACTCAAAGCAGGATTAACATCGCCACGCAGCGTCCAGCACCCCGTCCAATTTTAATATTTTATCATATCAGTTTGAAGCGCAGCACCAATGTAAAGTAAGGCAATAATAATAATAAAATAAATGTATGCCAATTTTTGGCCACGATTTGGTGGTGGTGGATGATGGCGTGGCACCATTTGCCGCAAAAGTATAAGTGCGTGCAAATCCTTGCCGCAGGATGTTTTTAATATTATCAACGCATATTACTTTATTTTCTACGAAAAGCTCATACTCAGATATGAGTATATGAATGTATGCATACGTGTGTGTGCGTACATTCCTACTGGCATCTAGCAAGTGCCACGAAGTATGCCACACCACAGATTGCCTTTGCTCCTTGGTGAAGTCGATTCGGGTGAGGTTCGATGAAAAGCTTTTAAGTGAAAATGGTTTGCTATTTATAGTGTTTAGTGTGGAAATTGTTTTTGCTTTTAATGAAAGTACCAAAATATTTGCATTTTTATGCAATTCATTGGAAAAAAAATGATCACAAAATGGACGTTAAATATTTATCCCTTTCTTCAGCTTATTTCTCTTATCAGAGACAAGCTAATAGAAGGAAAGTGAGGTTTTACCTTTATTTTGAATCGAATAATTTAAAAAAAATCACAAAAGATAGAAGGGGAAAAGCTATTCTACGTATACTTTTTAAATATTTTCTCCTTAAATCTATTCTTGTATTAGAGGTTACTTAAATTAGTATAGGGACATATTCATGTCTTGATCATTGTGGAATATTTTATTGGGAACAACTTTTCAACCTAAACTAAACCACAACAAAATGCAAAAACTCTAGAGGTCCGATATAATACTAAGGAACAAACTCATTAACTTAATAAAATTAATAAATTAAATTATGTAAATTAAAAACAAATCCTATGTAGAATCTTTTATTAAAATTGAAGTAAGATTGGGCCAATTCAGTGTTTTAATTCATTTAACAAAAAAACGAGGGATACGGTTATATGAGTACTATACTAATCTGCATAGGGTATAGGAGAGACTAAATACATATATATAAACTTGAAGGTTCTAGCTCTTATAGTCTTCAAGTTTTCGTTGCTTATGCGAATAGCCAGACAGATGAACATGTCTATATCGACAAATTTTTTTTTCTCCACACAGATGAATAGAATTATTGTCGTCGGAAAATGTTGCAGTGATGTTATTAGCTGGAAAATACAATAGGTAAGTCAATTGGGAGGCCAAGGACAGTTCCTTGAGTGCTTAACCATAGAAGATTCTATGTAAATTGTATGATTTTAGTACTTTATAATATGGGAAACAAAGGCACTTCTTAAGAAGCCCATCATGTCAGATCTTTTTTTGCATTTTAAGCGAATTATTTTTGTTTCACGGCAAGGATATTGACATCATTGTGTATACATTCGTTTCGAATATACCCGGGTGCACTGGATTGTTCTTATTTGATTTGAGATGGAGTACTTTGAATGAGAACTTGTGTTTGTAGAGAACTTGTAATATCTGAGCGAGAACGCTGCCTAAGATACACCCGTTTTGATTTACGATTCTTGATAAATGAAGTCACTCTGTCGTACTGCAAATGCTATTTTACTAAGAATGTTATGCTCAGCACATTGCCCATTAGAAGTAGTAGATCAAATGCTTGGGCAACTTCGAAAAATATTGCGGACCAAAAGTGGTCCATACATCGGAAGTAATACGAATGAATCGCTCAGGAAGTTGAGTTTTACATTAAATATTATTGTAATATACGTCATAGCAGGTGAGAAGATCCTGAGATGTCCCGTGTTATTACTTGCCCACTGTCCAATATGATTGAGTTAGGAGCAACAATTCAAAATCTGAAATGGCCAGTTCTTGCTATTAAATATTTAAAGTACTTCAAACCAATTTCTAATATGTCATTTCAAAGTATTCATTCATTTTAAAGTATAAAAGTCGAAATGAGTATAAATATAATTCCTCAGTCACTCCCTCAAGTAGATCGCTTTTTTTAGAGCAACTTTATTTTATAGTTGCACAAAATATGCAAATATCACTTTAATACTTATCAAAGCATTTCCTATCTTCCCAATAAACTGATTTATTAGTTTACTAACCTTTCCGTTTTCACAACAAACACAATTAAAATTAGTACCGGCAAGACCTTGGTTTTTGTTAATCCTTAAATTGTTTTATGGTTAGATTGGAAAGTAGGTGTAAACTTCATTATGTATAAATCTTGAAACCACAAACTGCCACTTGCCCGTCTGTCTATCTGTCTATCTGTCTGTTCGACCTTCATCCTTTTGTCAGTCCGTCTAGTAATGTTCATGTATTGTTTTTGTTAGTTGAACCCTTTTGTTCCATCCGCCATTGAGTGCTGCACAGCGGGTGTCTGCTAGCTTCCGTTTTTTGTTTCGTTGAGCCTCATTTAAATCGTTCCATTGGCCAATTTGCATTCGCACCACAAGTAAATTGATCCGCCCTAATCTATCAGCCGAGCCGTTTGTCAATAGAGTGCACATCTTGATTAGTGCCATTATTTATTAGCTCAGCTAGCTACATAAAGGCTCTTGAGCTATACCAAACTAGTATAGGATGTGCATAGGATGCGCTTTGCCTACCAAACATATTTTTAAGCTTGGGATTTAAATTGGCAAAGAAAACAAGACATTCGTAGGCGGTGAAATTGAAGTCAGTCACAAGGTCGGTCAATCCATATTCAAAGGCAAAAGTGAACTAGAGGATTTAGTGCGGCCGCATCAAGGAACCTAAATGGAGGCAAACGATTGGTAATATAATCTTCATGAAGCACTATGACATAAAATAAAATTGGATAGAATTAGCAGATGACTATAAGATTGTATTCTCTGTGCCACTAATAAAGTCTTCATAATTTATTTAAAAAGATATAAAAAAAAGTTCGATGTTGACTGTGGATAATATAGTTCTTTATGCTGCATAGTTACAGCTAGAGTCCAATTTTTTTAACACTATGTAAACAAATTTCTTGTCATTCTATTTAAATTTAAGTCACATTGACCAAATAATAGTAATCTACTGGGATGGTAATACACTTATTACTCTAGTGCAATCCTGGAAAGTCCTTATATGTACTAGTATTCTGGTCTGGAAGTCACATTGAAAGCAGTTACATATAAAAATTATTTTTTTTTATTAACCATTTTATGTTTTAAAAATTAAATAAAAATTAATTAAATCAAAAATATAACCAAAGAATTTATTATTTGTATGAACGGTTATAAGAATTGAGTCTATAAGAGATAAATTGTCGTACAGTTGGTGTGGTAGGCACACACTTAGAAGATTCTAAATCTCTAGCTCATAAAGTTTCGGGGATTAATTTGTTCACACAAATAGAAAATTATTTTCAAGTAGGACTAGATTTAATTGTAAAAGACCGAAAGCTTCGGATATTACTATGAACCATATATATTGGAATTTTAAGTCCTCAATCGATTGTTCCCCTTCATCACACCCACAACACCTACAAAATGCACGTCTTATGGCGTGTCTATCTATCTTGCAATGAACTGTTAGAGTTCCCACCAAATTTTATATATTTTCCTTTTTTTGCGTAGTTTGATGTTATTTTTCGGCCAAGTTATTTTAAGTCCTAGGAAGGATGTCGGCAGAGCTATCTTTGTTTTATTTTGTTATCTGTTTCTGTTATCATGTTGCACTGCGCAATGTGCAAATATTTGACCCTTTTTTGGACAGAGGATGTGGGATTTTTTTTCTAAATTAGACTATTAACATTATGTCTCTGTGGCATTTTTGAACATAGTTGAGATTCAGATGTTGGTTTGAGACAATTACCAGAACTTATTTTCAGTGTTGGGGAGTGTTTATAAGTTGATATACTAGAATCTAGTGCAATCTGAGGGGTAGCTAACGAAAGATCTATGTGCATTAATGTATTATAGGTTCTGAATTGAGTGGGCGATTGATTATTGGGAATTGGATAATTAATTCTGTAATGCAGTTACCGCTGCGGTTATTAACCGTAATAAGCGTAGGAGTAACTAAGTTGTTGAAGATAATTTGTTGATTATTAAATGAAAATGATTTGTTTGGAGTAATATATGTGTAAATTATTGTTCTTAGTAAGTATATAATTTGTAATTGGTCGTAGTTGTTACAATAGGCATTTATGTTCCTTTGTAATACTAATACGAGGGACTCTATTTATATTTCGAAAAGTGGCAACACTAATGTCAATAGGTAAAATCTGGCAATGCTAAAATAAAGCTTGACATTTTTTTTATATGAACGTAGTCACGACGTTTTTATGTACAAACGCTAATTGTGTTGTTTACAGTGAGTTGAAAAAATCAATTTGACCAAAAAATTAAAATTTGAAGGGAAGGTTCGGAAAGATTGAGGCATCCCTAAACATTAGTCCCACCAGCGTAAATAAGATTTTGCATGAACACCTTACCGTAAAATAGGTTGGTTCGCGTTGGATTCTGCATTATTTAAAAAGTGCTGAAAAAATACAATCGCGGCGCTTCAAAAGATTGTCACAGGTGACGAATCATGAATATATGCGTATGAGCCAAAAATAAAACAGCAACCGACCGTGTGGGTGCTCAAGACAAGCCAAATCCAACCAAAGTTGTTCGCGAACGGTGCACTGGGAAGAAAATGGTCATATGGGTCATGTGGCCACTGTTCTGCTTGAATTTGTTTGAGCGAAAGCAAAAGTGCACCCATTTTTATTTATCTTTATTGTTTGTTATTCCTGAAATATAAATAGTGCCCCTCATAAATGGATATGTAACTACATCCGAAATTTCCATTTCCACTGGGATTGGCATTGGCGAACTATCAGCATCAGATATCAGATAGTTAGTGAGGGCGATAAGTCCTACAATGATTTAAAAAAGCACGCGCCAACTACCTTCAATATTGAATGATGTTACTGCAGCAATGCGACCATTTGTCGCTTTCGGACTTGGTTCTTTCAGTCACGTTCTTAATTACGCCTGTTTTTTTTTTAACAATAGTCATTCCGATCCACCTAAATGGCGAACGTCTTGAACTGCCTTATCGTCTTCAATGGAAACCATCTTCATAGCATCCGCATACGCGCATATACACTATCGAACAGCTTATCGAAACTGGCAAGAAATGCCGCTTCTTTTCCTCTGACATTCTCACTTTTATTTCTGTTCTTCAAATGATTTTTCGTTGAATATGTTTTATAGTTTTACAAAGCAATGGTATTGTTGGTGAATAGTACCCCTTCTATTTTTTTTGAATAACGATATTCCTTGTCTTTTTATCTCATCTTGATCGCCATATCGCTTTATTTTATATGATTCAATCGCGCGATACGTGTTTCTAGCGCGTGCCTTGCGAGACAAAAACTTTGAAATCTCCGCTATTTTTAAAGTCTCCATAATCAGGCATGGTACGTAAATCGAAAGGAAAATTCGGTTAGATTGATTTTCAAATCCTTCGAGAAAATCCCAGTTTTACGGAAAACATAAGTGGAAAACAAACACTTATGATCCTTACAAATATTCTAATACTGACGATGAGTCGGATATAAATAATACAAATACCCAATCAGTGGATGAACATATGAAACAGTTCATGCATAATACGCCAGCAACGAGAGGGACTGGTGTTTTTGTTGTCAGTAACAGGTGGAAATAATGGTCGGAGACCCCCAAAGTTACCCCTATTATGGGCCAGAGTTATAGAGGAGTCGATATAGCCGTACCCGTCTGTCCGTCCGTATGAACGAAAGATGTCGGAAACGGTAATTGATAGACACATCGCGCTTTTGCATTCGACTAGGACTTCGCCGGAATTTTACGAGTTTATTTCAAAATTCTGCCCCTCATAAAATTAACCTCAAGGGTAAAAATTTCTTCGTCATAAAAAAAATTAAGTATGCTAGTACAGAGATAACGTTTCTCTAAGCCGAAATCCAAAAAGGTCATCAAAATCGGATAATAAATGACGATTTTATAATCAAATTCTGACATAAAATAAAAGTAGGGGGTGTGGCATTAGAAAGTACGTCCCTGAACGGCCATACGCTAAACATTGTTTCTTTCAACACTTAAAAATTGATCAAACAAAAAAAGTGTGAAAAATACAATATTTAGGGTATTCATGCAATTGATTTTCTGATTTTATTTCTACAGGGTGATTCAGAATTTTATATAAAAAAAAAATCAGATTTTGTAAAGAAAACCAACTCATCAGAGATTCTTATATTTTACAGAATCTGTTACCACATTGGCATGTCATACATCAACTGCATGACACAAAAAAGTCCTATATCATTCGCATTAGCGCGAAAGAGACAGAGTGACATATTACTCTTGTGGCAACGCTGTGCAACTTGATGTTCTAATTGAATTGGATTCCTAAGGGGTAGATATGTTGTATGTTTCCGATCAGTCGGAGCAGCCAACATGTTCAAATAGTGTTGATAGTTTAAAACTAAAATCTACCAAACAACATGTGCCAGCTAAGAACTCCGTGTCCAATTTAATCTGTCAGATACAGGAAAATAAAATCGAGATAGAGGAGAAACGAATCCATTGGTAGAAAGAGAAGGCATATGACAAACTAAACTGTGAGAAAGAAAAACTGGAAATGGAGCAGCAGTAACAGTTAAAGTTGGAGGAAATGGAGTTGGAGCTTAAAAAGAACGAGTTGCAACTACAATATAACTCTCAACAAGAATAAAACATTTTTCGTATTACTATTTAAACACTCCTGCCGTCCTTATCCAAAGTATGGGAGAGGCTTGTTGCCAATCGGCTAGGTGGAGTCCTGCTTAAAGACAATATATTGCCGAATCATCAGTTTGGCTTCAGAAGGGGACATGGGACCGTGGAACAGATCCATAGACTGGCGTTGCACATTTTGCAGGCTTATGATAACCTTGAGTACTGCAATGCAGTATTCATTGACATACAACAGGCATTCGATAGAGTGTGGCATGATGGACTTTTGTTTAAAATAAAGCAATACTTGCCAGCACCCTACTATGGTCTCCTGAGAGAATATCTGGCAGAGCGAATGTTCAAGGTTAAGGTCAGAGACACTTACTCGGCCCCCAGTGTACTTGGCCCACTGTTGTACTCCATATATACAGCGGATCTACCTTGTCCCAACGATCAACATATGGATGCCCCCAGCAAAGCTCTACTTGCCACGTACGCAGATGATATTACAGTGCTCTATAACTCTAAATGCCGAAATGAGGCTGCAAATGGACTGCAAGAGTATATAAACTCAATGTCAGACTGGTGCAAGAGATGGAATTTAAAGGTTAATCCCTTGAAGACTACCAATCCTTGCTTTACCCTAAAAACACTGGTTGATCATACACCACCTATACAATTGGAAGGAGTCACTTTAGACCAACCCTCAGAGGCAAAATATCTCGGCATAACGCTGGATAAGCGACTTACTTTTGGCCCACACTTGAAAGCCACTAACAAAAAATGTGGCCAGCGAATGCAGCAACTACGGTGGCTAATGAACAGAAAAAGCACCATGTCACTAAAGGCCAAAAGAGCTGTATATGTGCATTGCATTGCTCCGATATGGCTATATGGTATTCAAATATGGGGAATTGCCGCAAAATCGAACTATAAACGCATTCAGGTTCTGCAGAATCGTACCCTAAGAAGCTTTACGAACTGCCCGTGGTATGTGCGCGGCTCCACCCTTCATCGTGACCTCAACCTACATACAGTAGAAGAGCAAATAGGAAGACATACCAGCAGATACAATGATAGGCTGCTAGGACACAGCAGTACGCTCGCGAGATTCTTACTCCCCAACAGACCTCTAAGTCGATTAAAGAGAAAGGGGTTTGCCAAGACAGTTGGTGAACCGTGAAACCCCCTGCACAACACAACTAATATGTATATATGTGTATATAAATAGAAATAATAGTTTTAATACTAATTAGTACATAATCAGTCCTCATGGTCAGAGCATAAGGTTTGGCTTTTCTTATTTATTTAATTGAGATTGTTAAGATACTATTTCGTTTTGTACCGCTTCAACTTTAATTAAAAATAAAAAAAAAAATAAAAAAAAAAACTATTTAAACATTTATTTTAAATTATTTTCAATCAAACATCAAATTTTATATGTTGCGATGTTTTAGCTCTCGTTCTTGAGTATATTGTCTTCTTTCGGCATGGTTTTCTTCAGGTTCAGCCTGCAAATCGTCCAGCTCAAATATGTCTGAATTTATTTTATTATGCAATAACGTACAAATATAAATTCAGCGACATGCTCCTCCCCTTATCTTTTCCTATCCATGCATGGTGGCACATTTGCGAAAAAACTCGTACTTTTCGGTACGGAATGGTGCAAATGAGATACACCATACCTGCACTCCTCGTCTAAGGCGTGTATAACTCCCAGATCATCCACAATATCATCTTTCTGTTTATTTGTCACATCTGTGTAACATTCAATTTTAGAAAAATATCTCTAAATTTAAATAATCCACAAAAGCTATTTCCTCCAGTCTACGGATCAACTGATTTTTGGCGTTTTCTTTTGACATTTTTCCTTTATTTTTCTAAGCTTTTAACTATTTTACAGGAAAATAAATGTTTTGAACAAATTTTTCTTGCCAGTGTTGCCATTACGAACAGCTGATTTGAATCGCATAACAAAATAAAATCAGATTATCTGCCTTTACCTTTGCCTTCACGCAACTGATTCGTTTTTGAACAAAAATTTTAATTTTTTGTCACCAGTTAAACTTATTATTTATAAAATTTATGTTCTATTTTGATAAATTTTGACAAATAACAAAATATCTTAAAGAAAAAATAACCTTTTTTGTCAGTTCTTAAAGTCTTAGACTCCAGTTGATGGTTTTTGGAACGGCTTTCTAAAGTCTCTGACAGAACATCATCGCGTCGTAAGACATGCGTCACCAACTGCACACATCGTTCGGTTCCTTGAATATGCGATGGCATTTCCTGATCTGGTAAGCACAATTTATGTACTCCGACAAGTGTTCGGGTGGAATGCTTGCAGTAAATGGACGTTCATATAAGATGTCTTCATTATTCAAGTCAACTAAATGCATATAATCTGTGCAATCAAAGTTAACGCGAATCTTCTTATAAGTTCTCAGTGTAGTTGGGTCAAATAATTTATCGCGATAATAAAGAATTTTATTTATTGCTTTTACGCGGACAGATTTCCTTTCATCAGAAAGCATTGCTAACAAAATATTTTCTTCGTTGGCGAAAAATGCATTGCTTTGGATTGCTTTGAGTACAATTTCTCGAAGATTTAGTGCCAAGAATCGCGTTGACTGAATAAAATTAAATAAAAGTTTACCGTTAAATACCACTGAATTATAAAATTTGATATTAAAATAAATCGGTATATAAACTTTCATAATTAAATTGGCCAATATTTTAAAATTTGTCGAAGGTAAACAACGAGAATGATCAATTGGTCCTGGTTTCATGTTGTCTAGATCTTCTAGACACAAACCTTTCGAAACAGCTTTGGCTATTCGATAGAGATATAAAACGTCAGTCGAAAGGCGTTTTCATCTTTATTATCCATGGGTGGAGGCATAATCCTCAATGAAATGGGTTCAAAGTGAGGTAAAGCCTACAACAAAATGTTTGTTTCAATTTGAAGATGTTGTATTAGAACTTGGTGCTTACCGGAATTTGTTCACAGGTCTCAAGTAACTTCGTCAAGTAACTAATTCCCACTAGCTGTACGTAGTCCACTTGCAGATGAATTTTCTAAGGCATTGAATAAATGAAACAAGCAAACAAACCAATGTAATAGTTCATTAAACAAGTATTGGTGGGTTCTCAATCGCAGCATACGGCTAACAAGCTAGTAAGCTTCAAAGTTTTTTCCTTAAAGAACTTCCATAATTTGATTTGCATTAACTTTTTTGTGACCCAACAACTTGTTTTGCGGTTCCTTGACAATAATCTTGAACTTTATTTACTGCTAGTCGATGGTGTTCAATAGAGTAGATAGCTATTTGTTTCAAAATACCTAAAATACCTCAAAATTACTTAAAATAAGTACAAAAAACTGAAATTTTTATGCTTCTCAGCGGGGGCTATGAATTGATTTTAGACACATAGTTTCAAAAATGGTCATGGTTAGTGTGTACGTTTTACGAAAAGGTCTTTAAGTTCTTATATAAATTCGTAGATAAACTTAAATTTTATCTTAAATTGTTTATGTTTAAAAAATAAATTCCGTTAAAAAGTGAAAAGCGCCATCTTTCGTGCCATCTTCGTCAAATTGGTCATCCGCTCGTGGGAACGGAAACACTCGTGAGCATTGGTAGCTGACAGCTTTTTGTCTGTGTTCTATCTAAGCACTCTCAGGTTGTCTCGCTTCCGCTTATGCTTTAAGGCTTTGCGACGTATACGCTTGAAGTACATGTGAGCAAGTGAATAGAAATACTGTTTTTTGCAGGAAAGAAGAAGAATCATAATAGTAAATTTTATTGTTTTGTTAGTCAACAGACGTACTTAAATTAAGCATCATGTAAGTTGTTTTAATAAAGTATTTCATTTGCACATACACTAAATATCTTCCATATTGCAGGGCGGATTATTGGAAATCGAATGAGCGGAAATACTGCGATTTTTGCAAGTGCTGGCTCAGCGACAACAAAGCCGTAAGTAGAACAAACTCAATTGCATTAATAACTAACAAAAAATTGATATCCTTGTCCAGAGCATTGCGTTCCATGAGAGCGGTAAGCGTCACAAAATGAACGTCGCCAAACGTATCACAGAGATCAGCCGCAACAGTGAAAAGTCTGAACGCGAGCGCCAAAAAATGGAGGCGGATATACGAAAAATGGAAGACGCTGCTATGAAATCCTACGCACAGGACATACACTCCAGCGGCGACATGACTGCGCGCACTCTCAACTCGGTCATAGATGCAGCGAGGGGAACGAGTGTCAGCTACGCCAAGGAAATTCGAAACGCTGGCACCAGTGCCAGTGCGAGACACGGCGGACGACAAGTGGACCCGATGCGTTTGGAGGGCGAATCCGATGATGATGAGCAAGACAATCGGCGGGTCAATGTATCAAAAGTAGAGGCCGACGTTGTGCCAGATGCATCACTCTGGGTAGAGGGTAAATCCGATGAAGGGCACACATACTACTGGAATGTCAAGACAAATGAATCTGTTTGGAAACCACCAAAGGAGGGATTTCTGTCGCACGCAGAGTATGAGCGCATCAATGCGTTAGCCGAGAAACAGCAAGAAATGCAATATGCCGAAGACGCAAAAAAATTCAGACAGAATGCAGATGAGGAAGTGGCGCGTTACAATCGCGAACGATTGAAGAACTATAGGCGACCACCGACAGCGCAGGAGCAGAAACAGAAAGAAGAACAGCGTCAATCATTTAAAACGGAGGAGGAAGCAGCGACCAAAGAGATTGGACAGTGGCAGACTGTTGAAACAAAGTGAGTACGTTTTATACAATTAGTAAACAGGTTTAATTTATAAATTGTTTTGCAGACCACCTCCTGCACCCATTGATTGGGAATTGCCCGCGACTGAAAACTACTATGTGGCGCCTTCAGTGTCCCATGCAGTGCCAGAGCCTCCAGTGAAACGGTTTAAAGAAAAGACTGTTGAAACGCTGAACGACGATGTAAAAGTCGAAGCTGCCCCGGCCGTGTTTAAAAAGCGCAAATTTGCAAATAAAGGCAATGCGCGACAACGCGTGGAGGATTAATATTGACGGCTTTAACTATTTTATACGAAATACAAAAAGTTTTAATATACAAAGTACAAAATACACATTTATAAAACTCAGATTAACTTAAATTTACAATTCACGCACTTTCAAAAAGATAGGCAGTGAAGCGGCTGTCTTAATAGCTCCATGAGGTTTAAAACCATCAATAGACTAATTGATGTTGGACATTCATTTCTTGATGTCTCTTAGCTTATCCGTTCATGTTACTCTGTTGTATTTCCTATTGTTGCTTAAGAGGTTCTGCTGGCCTCCAATTCTCGCGTTTTTCGCAGTTCCTCTCGATGTCTAAACGTAACTTCCATGAACCTTAAATAACCTTCGTCGATGGGTTCAGCGTTCGACGGCACAGAGCACTTCTCCTCCGGCTCATCTTCTTCTGAACTATCTTCGGATGATGCTTCACAATGCAACCGACTTCTTCGCCGTAATTCGTCGTTTTCATTCTGCAGGAGCTCGGCGCGCCTCCTCCAATAGTTCATTTGGTGTTCGCTTTGCCATTTAATCATGCTTTCATACGTGTTGTACCAAATGCGAGCAGCGGCATCGCCATCAATGCGCGAGTTTTGCTGTACTTCTTGCTTCTGAGTGGCGCTCATTGCCTTCAAGCGTTTTTTCCGTTTTCTGCGCTGGCGGCGCTTTGCAGACCTGACTGAATTTTTGTTAAAATTGCGCTCCATCTCATTTGATTAACCATACAAACAAAACAAAAACAAATAGTAGACTCGGTTGCATTTCACATGTTCTTTAGTACATATTACAAAGCGCATTGAGCATGAGTGCAAGCGTGTCAGATATACATCATTAATACAAAAAACTGTACAGTTGTATTTATATATTCGTGCAAGCAGTGCGCAGTGCGAATGAAAATCAAATCGACGAGGAAATGCAGCAATCATATCCGTCTTGCATTTCCTATCAAGGAACTAGTAGGGTAAAATCAAAAAATATAAATTTCTACGCTGGAACTTAGCGTACACCTCAGCTATATTAATTATAAAGTCCAATAAATGATTTACAGATTTTAAGTTTTCAAATCGTGCTGAGCAATACTGCAATACTGTATCTATTTTTTGGATTCGGCTTAAAATAGTGCATGAAAATGTTTCAACCTAATATTTTATAGACTTAACTTCTATGAAAGATTTAAGAAACCACATTATTTTAGCTATAACACATTAGAGGAGACATCGTATTTATAATCTTGATCAGCTAGAAGTCGAGTTGAAATGTCCACCGGTTTCTCCGTCTGTAAGTTGTTTACTGTTTTTTTGTATAAAATCTTTGGTCATCCGAGTTTAACACTATTTTGAATGTCTCTCAATTGAGAAACACAAAATAAAGTATTTTTCTTGTTTTGAAATTAAACATCTTATTTAAAAGGAGATAGATTGCAAATTTAACTTAAATGAAAAAAACAAAAAAGATTTCTTCTTCAAATAATATTCATGGCCGTGCCCGCTTATGAATGGACAGGCAAGCACCACAATTGTTATATTTTGCTTGGGTTATAGATGCTGTGCGGTTTGAAATCTCGATATTTTATTGTGAAACAAAAAAACAATTAATGATTTATATAAAAAATATTTGAATATATATTTAATGCGAGCTGTACCGGCACGCTTCCTTGCGCTCCTTGAAAACTATTGTCAAGCGACTATGTATCATCTTGCTTCACCTGATCGCATTAGCATGTGCACTGGCAATAGTGAGTGCATGTTCGGCATATTTTTTCCTTAAGTGTCATAAAATGATAAACAATGAAGGAAATTTTATGAAAATTTAATTCCTGAAATTTTTTTATTATTAGCAACAAAATGCAATATTCAATATAATACAAATCAAAAGCCAAAACATCCAAAACAAAATATATGGCAACAGCATTCACTCAGTTTTGCACGTTTTGAATATGTGAAATTTACTCTGTACTTTTCTAAGCTTAAATTTTCTAAATAGTTTCAAATTTAGCGTTATATGTAGCTTATAAATCGCATTTACTTTATGAGTATAACACAACACTTTAACATAATAAAATAAAATTGAGGAAAACCAACACAGACATCGAAAATAATATGGTTCTTGTAATTGCTGACAAATTGATAAACTTACCTTGATTGATGTACAAAACGGCGAAATTTTGTCCCTATACCGAATACTGGAGGTCATCCTAGATTATTTTTATAGAGAAAACACCCACGTAGAGTTGCTGGTGCTCTATGTAAACACGTAAGTGAATTGCATGTAGAACATCGGATTAGTGTCAGCAGTCAACCTTATGAAGCTATTCAGAAGCACCAGGAGGTAGTTTCATGGTTTGAGGTTCTTTTACTTGGTCGAACTTGCAACCGCTTGGAAGAATTAATGGAAACATGAAGAAAGAATATTACCTCAAAATTTTTCAAACTATTTACTAGTTTTTGTGGACCACAGCTGCTACCTTCCTATCACAGCATAAATTGCCCCTTTATAGTTGCACCAGAGAAACTTGCAAAGATGAGTGAATATTGTTGCCATATGTTTTTAGGCCCTGTGCCGAAGGTACAAGAGTCTATTGGTTTTGTGCAAATGTATGTAACAGGTAGAAAGAATGGTCGGAGACCCCCAAAGTTACCCCCATTATGGTCAGGAGTGATAGAGGAGTTCATATAGCCATGTCCGTCTGTCCGTCCGTCCGTCTGTCCGTCTGTATGAACGAAAGGACTTCGGAAACGGTATTAGATAGAGACTTCGTGCTTTTTGCATTCGACTAGGACTTATCCGGAATTTTACAATTTTTTTTTTAAATTTTGCCACTTCCCCCCCTTCCCCATAAAATCATCCCCTCACGACCTATGATACTTCCATCCTCCCTTTTCTTTTCATACACAAAAAAAAGGTTTTATAAGGCACTTATTCGTGCAGTGAGAAGTGGTCATAAGCTTGGTCGTAAGCTATGGAAACATTTAATGTGTTTGTTAGGCGACCTGTACTGGTACAGGGCCTCTTACAGTCGGTTATGCCTGACTGAAATTTTCTTACTTGTTTTGTTCGCAAAAGTTCCGATCAGCAGGTCTTGGGCATTTTCAATAGGTATTTCATTGCGTGGGCATGTCGTGCGTGAACAGTGTATATAACAGCGGGCCCAGCACACTGCCCTGTGGAACTCCCGCACGTATGGCCTTGACACTGGACTCCGCGCCATCCAATACCACAGAAAAAGCTCTGTCATGCAAATAACTGTGCATTAATAACCACAGCTGAGGCGGCAGCAGACTTTTAAGCTTACTTAGCAGCCCGTCATGCCAAACTTAATCAAAAGCCTGCCTAATGCCAATATAAGCGGTAACCAGCCACTTCTTTGCCTCGAATCCTTCAAGGATGAAATTTAAGCTGTTCAGGGACCGTGGGACTTACGAAATCCAAATTGATAGGAGGGTAATCTTCTCCTGACTTTACTCACGTCAAGGATTCGTGTCAATAGACAGCGCTCAAATAATTTTGAAACCGTAGGCAGCAAACTTAAAGGCCTGTACGAGTCCAAGTTAGAAGGACTTTTGACAGCCTTATGAATCGTGCATATCTTTGCTTTCTCTCATTGTTTAGGAATATGTCTCAGTCTCAGCATAGCATTGAATATGAGCACCAAAAAGAGAACGGCTTTCAATGGCAATACTTTTAAGATAAAATTATCCAGCCCATCATCTTCAGGAGCTTTTTTGGGTTTCAGAGCTTTAATGTGAGCCGAGACTTCTTTCACTGTTATAGGAGCGACTGGAAGGCAAAGTTGGCCGGGTAAATCAAGTACTGGCTGGAGCTCACGTGCTCTGGTGGTTGATGCAAAACCAAACTGTTGAAGGTGATGACAGCAAATGCCTCTGCTCGTTCGCTTGGAGATCTTGCCCAGGATCCGTCAGCCATCCTGAATGGGAATTTAGAGATCGTTTCGTCGAATCATCTGGGGAGACATTGCTAGTAGTTTTTTCACCCTATTTGCTAATCTGCGGTAAACTCTATCCATATTGGGGTCCCGCGTGCGACAATACTGCCTTCTAAGCCTTCTTTTGATCAGCAATAGTGCCTCTAACGCCACTGGAAGTCTGGATATTGAACTTAAACACCGTGATGCATTATTGCGGAGTGAATATATCCAGATTAAGGTCTAATGTTTTTTCCAGATCTCGACGAATCTCATTTATGTCAGATCCAGGCGGAAGCAAACGACTTTTCGGTATTTTGATCTTCGGAGCGGTGTTAAAGACAGCTACAATGGGAAGATAGTCGGATGTGAGCTGGTACTCAGTACTTATGGACACGTCATTAGGATGAAGCCCATTAGAAATAAAAAAGTCAATTGCACTTGGTGTACGGCTTTGATCAAAAGTGCCGATGAATTCTGCACAGCATCCAGTAGGCTGATACCCCTTGAGTCCGCTCTAAAATTACCCCAGCATCTGTTCTTGGCATTAAAATCTTCTCCTATAAGGAACATATTTCCCAGACCATGGAATAATTGATCAAATTCTGTAGTGGCCCAGGCAAATATAGCGACGAAACTTTTAACTCACCCTTACTGGTGGCAACTTGAATGGTGGCCATTTGGAGTTTAGCAGTACTTACAGGGTCATGTTGAAAATACGAAATCTCCTGTTTAATAAGCACAGCCACATTTCAGCGAGAAATTGCTTTAACTCCTCAATGTGAGCAGGAATCCCACGTGCATTCTACAATCCGAGGTTGAGTCTTCGGCGTGTCACTTTTTGGCATTAAGTAAACCGAGGCACATTTGTTTAAGGAACTTATTAGTCTCCTGAAGCTCCTTGAACATGGATTGCAGTGTGTCAACCTTCGCCGTGAGAGCCTCTATGGCTGCCTCAAGTCTACAGTTCTTGTTAATATGTGAGTGTTTAGGTGTAGTTGGTGCAGCTTCCTTATTAGGCCGGGGACGGTACACAATTTGCAGTCCTGTGCGCAAAGAGTCAGCATATGAGAAGTCTCCACGCACTATGCTTGCTGGAACGAAATGTTATTGGCTACGCTGTTTAACAGTGCCTCGCATGTTTATTGCAGTGTTAACCTTGGGTTTTCGTTCGTCCAATTTGGATTTGTACACACGACAGTCCTTGGACCAAGCCGCATGTTTTCCTCCACAATTAATGCGCTCATCCGACGTTATCTTACATTGGGCAGTTGGGTGTTCCCGAGCACACTTGCCACACGAATATGGTCGTAAGCAATAATTTTTGGTTTATCCTTAATATTTATTGGCGAGGTTTTTTTGTTCGAGGTACACCGGCATTGCCCACAGCGTTATGGTCCAGTTCCATGCCGTCGGCCAATTGTTCTGCATCAGCTATATCAGCTTCAGTTGGGTCATCAATAACCGTATTTGCTAGTACTGGAAAACGATTGTTATTATTAGCCGTAATCTCCACGGCCGCCGGCTTTGTAGGCACCACTTTTCCTTTTTTGCTATAAGGCTTAGGAAACCGTGGGGACCGTTTGCGTTTTGAAATGGGAGTCTGCCATCTGATTAGCGACAGTTGCTCATTTCCCAAAACTGAAACTGGAGCACTTACAGCAGTACACGGTTGGTTTAAGATGCTCGATGTGGAGCACACACCTCCACTTAAAGACGTTGTGACAGCATATGTCACCGCATATGTCGCATTTGATGACGTCATTGTACAGGTAGTACTGCAATTAGTGTCAGCCCAGTTGCTGCTGACCGGAGCCTTAACTGCAGGAGGAATGGTATTCATTGCGTGCGCCTCAGCGGGAGAAGCACTAACAATTTTATTCATGCATTACGATTTAGAACGCATGATGATCGGTTCAAAGGGGGTGGCAGATTTTATATTTCCAATTACAGTTAGCAGTTAAGAAATTGCTTAGTATTGTAAGAATAAAGGAAAAAAAAACAAAAAGATGTAAGCGAAAATTCGCTAAATGTTAATGCACAGTGTGCCGTTACACGCACGATTTAGTTTTTGTTTTTTTTTTTAATTTTTTTTGTTATTATTTTTTGTTGTTGTTGTTTTATTTTTTGTAGAATTGCACAAAGCATTCCAAGTTCAAGTTTTGTCTCTCGCTTACACCGCATGCGCAGCGAGAGGCCAACTGTCTTGCCCGTAGGGCAAGCGAGAGGTCGCGGGATAAGACTTGCGTTGGTACCGTTAGACGGTGTCAAAATTTTAGCGCGACGCGGAAACAAAGCAAATTTATTCCGATTTTTAATTGTTTTCTAAGCACCGAATAGACACAAGCGTAAGCTTCGAATGCAGAAAAGGCACTGAATGATACTTAAAGAAAAATAGGCTGAACATGTTCTTGCTTTTGCTCGTCAGTGTATTCAAATTATCATCCCTGTACCTCAAATTAATGCAAAGAAATAACGATTTTATTTATCGTTTATATGGTGGGTGGGGCAACGATTTCTCCGACCTTGTTCAAACTTATGAAGTGATCTTCTTCCGATCCCATTAACACGTATTTCAAATATGATTTCTGTATCTCACATGGATGCAAACATATGTCGAAATTTGTTTATTGCTTATGTGCTGGGCGGGTCATCGCTTATAAGAACCATCGATTAAAAAGCTGTCCTTTTGATATTTAAAACATTCAGGTTATAATTTGTTATGCTATAGTTGGCATTGAGATATACTGAACCTTTTCTAATTTCAATTAAAGATTTGTATGAGAGATATATAGTGTTTTTTTATTAGTCAATCCTAATATAATAAGACACGTAATACTTATAATAATACACATAAAAAAGGCACTATTTATTATTATCTTCCAGATGTCAATTTTCATTTTTTCTCAATTTTAAGCGCACTATCATTTTTTAAAGTAATTAAAAAAATACATCTATTATTCGTTAAAATATTTTCCAAAGATTTTTGTTATCAATTTAATAAGAATTGAAGGTAATATATATTTGCAGCTAAGCTTTTTTTAGCTATTTTAACGAGCCGGAAAGAAATCCTCATTTTTCGGTAGTTACATCTGATGAAGGAATTTAATAGATTATATAATTAAATTTTATTCAAAAATCAATAATTATAGTCTCCGAGTTTTTGTTGTTATACAATTAGACAGACGTACATCTTGATATCTACTCGATTTTTGATGCTGTACCTGATGGGTGGGTACAGGGTATAACATCAAAGACCGTCTATAAATAAAACGAATGCGACCGCAAAAAATCTTAAGGTTTTATATTTTTGTCTCAGTTTCAGGATATTTTCTGTTGCAGATAATAAAAAAACGTGTGCAGTAATCTTGCTGTAGAAGTGAAACCTTAAGTTCTTAACAAGATTATTGCAGTATTAGGAGTTGAATAATTTTTCATAATATTGGTACCAAGTACATATAGGTTAGAATAAAAAGTCATTCGTATTTTCATCTTTTTTCAAATCTTAATAAAATGGCGTATAACCATCGGATTTAGTTCAAATAAGCGCCGTTTTGATTAATAACTTGTTGCCAACGAGACTCCAACTTCATTATGCCCTGCTTCCCTATTGACAAAAAAGTGAAACAGTCAGTTCCGGACTATAAGGTGGATGCATAAGGACCTCCTATCCGAACTCTCAGAGCTTCTGGCGCGTCACAATCGAAGTGTGTGGTCTGGCGTTGTCCTGATGGAACTCAATTCCTCTCCTAATGGCCAAAGATGGACGCTTCTGGGCGATTTCTGCCTTCAAGCGGTCCAGTTGTTCACAGTAGAGGACTGAATAGAGCGCATTGGGCCATAGGAGAACAGCTTATAGTAGATGATTCCCTGCCAATCCCACCATACACACAGTAAAACCTTCCTGACCGTCAATCTGGGCTTGGAAACAGTTTCAGCCGCTTCGCCACCCTTTACGCACGACCGTTTGCGCTTCACGTTGTCGTAAGTGACCTACTTTTTATCGTCAGCACCATTCGCTTCAAAAACGGGTCGATTTTGTTGCGATTCAGCAGCGATTCGCAGGTGGAAATTCGGTCCATTAGGTTTTTTGGTGTCAATTCGTGTGGCACCCAAATATTGAGTTTTTTTTTGTGTAGCCTAGCTTCTTCTTTGAACGGCCATAAGACTGATATTCAGCACCCGGCCGATGGTACGGCTGCTACTATGGCGGTCTATCACGATCACTTCCTTCATTTTATCGACTTATTCTATAGATAGATAACAGATAGAAATAATGGTCGGAGACCCCCTAAAGTTACCCCCATTATGGTCAGAAGTGATAGAGGAGTCGCTATAGCCTTGTCCGTCTGACCGTCCATATGAACGAAAGGATCTCGGAAACGGTAATAGATAGAGACTTCGTGTTTTTTGAATCCGACTAGGAATTTTTTTAGTTTATTTTAAAATTTTGACCATCCCCCCTTCCCCATAAAATCACCCCCAAGGATAAAAATTTCTTTGACACAAAAAGATAACGTCCCTCCCACGTCCAAAATCCAAAAAGTTTATCAAAATCGGATATGATACTTCCGTCCTCCCTTTTATTTTCATACATAAAAAAATGTTTTATAAGGCACTTATTCGTGCAGTGAGAAGTGGTTATAAGTTTGGTGATAAGCTAGGAAAACATTTATTGTGTTTGTTAGGCGACCTGTACTGGTACAGGGCCTCTTACAGTCGGTAACGCTCGACTATAATTTTCAAACTTGTTAATTTTAATTTGGTGTCATGGAACTTAATCCAATGCAAAACTTTCATTAAATGTCCACATCAAATCTTCGGAATCGTATCGTAATCTCTTTTAAGAATAAACTATACTTGTGGTGTATACTTTATTAAATTTTCGTCCATGAAATTAAGCTTTGTATTAATATTTTGGTTCGGAGAAATGTAAATTGTCACAATTGTTACAACTCTCCAATCAACTTTCACGAGCACATATTTCTCCCACTTTAAAAAGCGGAACAGTTGATCTGAATTAAGATGAATTATTGGAATACAACACGGGCTCCATCATATTAAGGTATATTGCAATTCTGTCTGTCCTCGAATGTGGTCTTTTATATTGAACTATATTCGTACCGATGAATAAAATGTTTATACGTCGAAAAAAGGTAAACGATAAACAGCCAAGTGGATGGCCAATGCAAAAATATTGAAATTTTTTACAAATATATTAAAAATGAAAAAAACCATCTAAATGTATCGTATGTTTGCCAGTATTTTCATCGGTAATGTACAAATGTTTTTTTGTATATGTTGTATATACCCGGATTAAATATTAAATCACTTTTCACTAAAATATTCAATAACTCAAATGAAAGAAATCCGGTGAAGTGTTATTGAAATCTTTTTTCAGGCAGATTTTTCAATATATGTAAAAAACTTCTTGAAATACTCGACCCGTTAGCGCATCCTACAAACTTCTGTTACACAGCACTAATTCAGCAGGTGATGCATTTGAAAAATGTATAGAATTGCTTTATAATTCTTCTGAAGAAATGCGCTAATTTTGGAGTATCGGTTAAAGCAGTATAATGACATGTAATTATTTTCATTCGTTATAAAAGTTTAAATAAGGAACAACGACATAAGTAAATAAGAAAAGAAGTAACTATTTTCGTTTTCGGAAAGCCTAAAGGACCTGCCATTGAGTCGTGGAACCATTTTATTAAAGATACATTCAATGTGCTTCAACAAAATGAATATTTTCAGTTTAGTGTAAGTCTAGAAACTAAGAAATTATGTTTGTGGTCAATCTTCCCAACGTTCGTATTGTACTCTAAAGGTGATTCGATCATGCTTAAAGTAACTGTAAATCTTTTAATTGTGATTTGTTAGGAATCCTTTATTTCTACAGTAAATGTAAACTTCTCCAATCAGGCGCTGCACATTACCTCTTCTTGGGAACTCTAACGCTGCTGCTGGACAAAAACGCTAATGAAGATGAGCAACATGAAATACGAGTCCGCCAGTTTGTCTGTGCGTCCGTGATTTTATTTCGTCTAAAGAAAACATTTCGGTAAATGTTATATTTTCACCCAACAATGGCAACAACAGCATCATCAACTCGTATAAAGAAAGAGAGAAAGGCGACCGGCATTAACTCGCACATGACAAATGCAACGCCATTTGTTAAATACATTTTTCGTGAATATACTCGTATTCGAGCGAACAAAACATTTCATCTTTGTACCAAAAATTGCAGTTGAAAACAAAGCTTCAACTTCAGCTCAAATTAGGACGGAGAATGACGATGATGACGTTGAGCACATTAATGCGACTCGGATTCTACCCGAATTTCGCTCTAAAAATGTGTAACAATGTAAATTTATTTGCAACCATTAATCTGAACTCTGTAGACATCAGACTGAATACAGCGGGGCGGGCATTCGACTTGGCCAATGTCTTAATCTGCTTGGGCCGACCAAACGATATGTCGAGATACTCTCACTGGGTCATTTGGCCAGAAGTGGTTGTGTGGACGGCAGACTGTTGGAATGGGGCGTGGCTGTGCATTAGCCGCTACTTTTTGGCGGATTCGTGGAAGTGGCGCAGCTGTAATTAAGACGTCTCTGGCATTGGCTGAGTTAGCGAGGCTGTGAGGACGACAGGGGTAAATGTAGCAATAAGAGGATACTAGTAAGCCTAGAAACAAAAGACTCAAGGCACGAACATACCTTGTCGCTAAACTACAACAAGAGACAATATTTTGACAAAACAATTAAATGAACGAAAAAAAAACTATACCCATTTTATGATTTTCTTTTGTTTCCATGGCCACGCGAAACATGCACCGCCACAGCGACTTGCCAACTGTCCGCAATATTGCTGCACGACAACGTTTGAACGGAGGGGCGACGAGTCGAACACCAGTCCAGTCCAAGCAGTCGACCTTTCTAATGGCGTCGCCCTACACTAACCTAGCTACACCAGTCGCTTCATGTACATAAATCATGCGGCATATCATCTATCTCCACCCCACCAACATTGCCGCTGCATATCTAACTGTTGTCGTCATTCGTGGGCATCGCCACCTGCAGCCGGCAACGTCCGCTATTGCGGCCCCGACAGCGCCTGCGCTAATAAGCCTTGAACCATTCACTTGTGAACGATTGAGCGATCGAAAGTCACATAGCCTCTACAATTGTGCGGAGAAGAAAGCGAAAGAAAAGTTTCCAGCTGAAATGTGATTTACCAAATGGAAATAGAAAGTATTTAGCTTGCTTCTCACATTCTCCGTACTCGGTCTAGTATTCGTACCGATTGTTTTTGTTGTAATTTTTAAATTGTAAAATCTAAATTTTGTATAAAACAGTGTTGAATTTTTGTACCCTGTAGACATTTCCGAATGAACAGCGTGTATTTTTGCTGTATTCATAGTTTACAAACAGTCTATAAAGTTTACATACTTGGCACGAGTTGACAGCTGTTAACTGGTTAACATTTTTTCGACGGTTAGCAAGTTTGCAGGTTCTCAATAAATTTGTTTGATTTTTCTTTTGATGAGAAAATAAATAATTATGTAATTTCCAACAAGAAAATGTTCTGAAAAAAGTAAGCAAAAAAAGGTTCGAAACGGGTGCTATTCATGCTCTATATTTCCCAAAGCGTGGCATGACATTAAATGGGACTAGTGGACTATTCTGATCAACTTTGTCGACTTATACTAAGTATAAGGCCCCATTGCCAATTTTAAATTTTATTATGTATAGAAACCCTTTCTATGGTATTTAAGAGAAAACTTGAAACGCTTCACCGCTTACAAAAAATATTCCATCCAAGAAACATATTCTATGAAATCACGATGAATATCTGCCATTTTTTTGGTTTGAAAACCAATGTGAGAGGTTTTTATACATAATAAAATTTAAAGTCGGCAATGGGGCCTTATACTTAGTATAAGTCGACTGAGTCATACAAGAGCCTTACCATTATTAGAGAGCGCCTGGAACGTCTTTAGGTGCGCTGCCTCAAACACGATGTCAGAGTCGTTTTTGTCGATTTCAACGCCAAAATCGGAAAGAAAGGAATCTCTGGCCGAACCTTCGGTAAATTTTGACTAACTTCCTGTAAAGAGGACGCACACGAATCACTGAGATTATGGAGCTGTCATTTTTCTAACTTACTCGGAGGCAATGAAGCGAACAATATCGCCGATAGAGAAATGACACCAGTAAATAGTGCCACCGGAATAGTCCGGTGGAGGTCGTTTCAGTTATCAAAAAGCTGAAAAATAACAAAGCGGCAGGCTCTGATAGGCTGACAGCAGATTTATTCATGACCAGCCGCGAAAAGTTGGTCAGGAGTGCATCAACTTTTATGCAAGATATGGTCCGATGAACGCATACCCAATGACTGGAATCTCAGTGTTTGTGGTCTTATTTTTAACAAAGGAGACCCCGCTGTTTACACCAACTACGTCTACTTTCCATAGGATATCAGATTATGTTGCGCATATTCTGTAATGGATTATACAGATTATCTAATAGGATAGTATCGACCAGTTATCAAATATTCATATTACGACAAGTCCTGAAAAAGACCCGTAAGGTTAACAAAGACACACTCCACCCATTTTTCGACTATAAAACCGCATTCGTTACGCCGAAACAATCGAAGATTTTCGACGCCCTGTCTCTAGTAGGTATTCCGGTAAATATCGTTCGTTTTTGCATGATGACGCTATCTCACATACAAAGCGTTTTCAGGGTGGGGAAAAACCTCTCCGACCCCTTAGATACCAATAGAGGTTTCAGGCAGGGTGATGCGCTGTCGTGCGATTTTTTTTTCAATCTTCTGATGAAATAGTTCTTATTCAGTTCCCGTACATACTTTGTATGTCTTGTTTGACCTTCCAAAAATGAGCAATGCTGCTGGCGGACTCGGATGATATTAACATTATCGGAGATTTTTAACCTTAATGTTGCATAAAACTTCGTTTACTTTGGATCCAAAATGACTAGCAACAACAACGTCAGCCTGGAGATTAGGTTAAACATCGTGCTTGCGAATAGATGCTACTTTGGGCTGAGCAAGTAAATTATAGGTAAAGTCCTCTCTCAAGACGTAAAAATTAAGATTTATAAGACGCTAATACTCTCAGTCCTACTGTACAAGTATGGCGCAGAAGCATGGACCGTGATTGAGTTCTGACGAAACGGCATTGGAAGTCTTTGAGTGAAAGATTCTTCGTAGGATTTTTGGTTCTATTAGAGTCAGCGAAGGCAAGTTTAGTTCTCGTATGAGCCGTGAGCTGTATGAGCTATTCGATGAGGTTGACATAGTCCAGGGCATAAAATTTCAGCGGCTGCACTCGATGGCTTCGATTGGAGGAAAGAGCTCCACCATGTATGCTTTACAAGTTCAAAGTCGAGGATGTTCTGATTCTAAGAACATTGGTGATTTTAACCGATTTAGCGTTTCAATTTAAGCGTGTTCAGTTTCCGGATCGCACAAGGAATATTAAATCGCCAGGCTAATCGTGTGAAGTGTGTGGAAAAAACCTTGAATTGTCGTATTTTTCCCTTTGGCGAAGAGGCATGCTCGAGAGTCGGTATAGAACTTTAGATTGAAGCTCGAAAACATAGGGACGTACACAAGTTTGGTGTAAATTTAATTAATATATGTCAAACTGCCTATCCACTATCCACTCTTTTGTCCGGCTATTAGCTATTTTGTCCGTCTGTGTCTAACTAACAATTCTGGCTGTATCCATACAACTGGTTGGATAGAAAATAACTAAAATATAATTTCTCTTCATGCAACTGTGCGACATTGATCAATTTTAGGAAATCTGCAGATGCAGTTTTATGCGAACTCTGTAAAGTTTTTGTTAAACTGGTTATATATTGGTCAGATGATATTATTTTATTTTTTTAAACATTTCAAATACACTATTATGGCAGCTTCCTGGGATTTGGACTTAAATAAATATCCATGAAATATAGCAAAGGAAATCTCGGAGACACCATGTACGTTCGTGATCAGCTCTGTCCGCAATTTTTGTTTTCTGATTGAATAGTTTGTAAGATGATATTCGAAAATTAGAAATAAAATTTTCATTCCAATTAGTTTTACCCATAAAACATTTTCAGCAAAATAAAGCAATTATTTGGGTAATCATTAAATCATTAAAATACATATTTACTTATAATATGGCGTATACAATAACTGGGTTCTTCATGGGCTTTTCTTTACGCTCCGCCTTTACGAGGGATTGTTGAAAGATTGTCAATGTTTGCTTAATGACATTCACACTTCATATACTTATATACAGCGAATAGCCCACAGTAGAGGTGGATGAAGCAGGTAACGCAGTGGCATAAAAAAATGGCTGCCTGCCATAAATTCATATTTTTATGCATTAAAAAAGGGAAGACAGACAAGTGAACAGCATGAAAAACGAGTATGATGCGACAAGAGCGGCGAAGGGAATGTGGATAGGTCTAATTAAATGGGTGTTGCTAATAGTGGCAACAAAAACAACAACAACAACAAAACCACAGTTGAGAACAAGTGGAGAAGAACATGAATAATTTTTAAGTTGGCTCTTTTTCGCATTTCCTATCTCAGTCTACCTCGTGCATATTTGTTGTTGTATTCCCAGTTGCATGTTTTTGTTGTTCTAAGTGTCAGCTGCCACCATATTTTCCATCATTGCAGAAGAGAAGAGAACGCGAAAAAAATTGTATTTCATTTTTGCACGTTTAAGGCTAGTTTTAAATTTTTTCTTTATTATATGACAAAATAATTTGAATAATAATGAAAGCAATTATTGCTATGCAAACACCCACATTTTTTATAATTCAATAATATCAAAGCCCAACAAAAGGCCAGTTGACGGTACGACGTGGCAGACAAATTGTTGCCAACAAATCAATTGAATTGCAAATAAACTGCAACGACAACAAAAAAGTTACTGAACTAAATTGTTTATTAATATGCATAAAAAAAAGCGCAAATAACAAATTTAATGGACCCACATTCCTGCAGCCGCGGCATGGTTAATAGCAACAACTAACTGCGAACAACGCCAGTAACTGCAGCAGCAACATCTAGATTCTAGAACAACAAATGCAAAACTAATGCCGCCGACGCCGCCGCCACCATCAAAGTAACCACAAAATCATCATAAGATAATAGACTTTACAATTTCAGGTGGTAGTAGCCACAGTAGCAGCAAGCAAGCATAAAAACACCACAGGCAGCTTTTATAAACGTTGCAAAGGCAGCGGCCGCGACAGATCGACATATAGACACAGTCATACACAAGCAACTCATACGCATAAGCATTAAATTAAACTCAAAATGTTGGCAGCAGCAGCCGCACAAATGATGTTAGATATTTCCATTAGATATTGGCGACAATCAAAACAAATGAGGCAAAGAGTGTTTGGTAGAATCGAAGAAATAATACTCTTCATATTCGTTGAAGAGAATTAGTTTAAAATATGATTTGAACTAAAAAGTTACTGAATTTAGAATTTAATTATTTAATTATTTAGAAATTTTTGTGAAAATATTGACAAAGCTAACCGATGTAATGAAGCAAACAATACTAAGCCGACGCAATTATTGAAGGAAATGTTACTTCAGAATCATCAAAAAATAAGAAGGGTATATTGAAAGGAATCAACTACCTTTTGTTGGTCTCAAGGATTAATAACAGTTTAGAAAATGAATATTTAAAATAAAAACGAAAACTGCGGAACATAAACGTTTTACACAGGCAAAGTTTAGTATTGAGTATTTTTTAATTTTGATTTTGAAAACATATCGGCTGCAGATATAAATGTTAAAAGATCGCCATTAGGCAATAATACTTTAGATGTATTATCACAACACTCATATGAGTTTAGTTGAAAGCGGATGGATTAACGTGATATTAGTTTATACTAAGGATAACATACTTTTGTTTCAGAAGATAGAAGATAAAACAAATATGCTTTCATTTGAAAACTCTTAGAATATGTTTGAACATTACAAAACCATGTTTTTGAAATTCTTTTCACTGATTTATTTACTGATTTAAGCACTGCATCGAATTTCCACGCTTATGTAGATGAAATTAAAAAAATAGATGGGCGTTGAAAAAGAACATATGCTACTTTTTGTCGAACTCGGACGGGGCCAATGCCCAACTACCAATGTAAGCGATAAACCAAATTCGTCATATCTTTGCATTCATTTTAGGTGAAATTTGGTATACATATTACATATTAGGATTGCGAGAAGTTATCATCTTAAGTTTGGCCAAAATCGACGTAGGCAATGCACACCTCTCATATAAGCCACAAACAAAATACGTCATATCTTTGCTTCCAATTAAGTTATAGGGATGACATTTAATATATACATGTTAATGGGATTAGGAAGGGTCATCCTGAGAACTGTGGCCAAAATCGGAATCGGAGATGTCTCGCCCCCCATATAAACAAAAACAAAATTCACCATATCTTCTCACCAATATGAGGTACAGGGATTAATAAACATGTTTTTGAGATCCGGAGCAGTACTCTAAGTTTGGTCAAAATCGGAAGAGGAATTGTATTGTCTCCAAATACGTGTAAACAAAATTAATCATATATGTATTTGCATTCATAGGATGAAATTCGATGTACATATTATAGGATCAAGAAAAATACCCCTGATTACTTTGGTTGGCGATGCCACGGCCCCAAATATAAGCGATACACTAAAGTATTTGCAAATTTGACAATTCACTGAAAGCCTTTTGAATATAAAACCTTATAAAATTTTTTTTCGTTGATGATACATACTAGGACGGTTTGCTAGGTTATTTGAATTTTTACTATAATAATTTGGAGCAAGTTGCGCTATTTAGTTTGTGTTTGGTAGCCATTACATGAAAACGTGAATATTAAAGAAAATGGAAACAAAAGATTAATCATTAGGAAAGGCTTGACAGATACTAAGGGGACTCTTCAACATCAATTCCAACGATTAAGAAGTGGTTTACTGAGTTCCGTTGAGGTCGTACCAGCACAAGTGACGCCGAACGTTCAGGTCCCTAAAAATGGTCATCACGCTGAAAATTTTTTATAAAATTAATATCGAATTTTATTCAGAGCTTTCGGACATATTAGATATTGAATTGAAGTGAGTGTGGTTAGCGTTATGGGCCGTGCACATAGCAGCGGATGTAATGGCAGTCGCGAACAACTTAGAATGAAAAAGAATAAATTGAATGGCTTTTCACTTTTAGAATTTTTATAACTTGCCACCCATTTGTGAAGAAATTATACAAGCTTCTGTTTCAACAATTTAACTTATTAATTAATTTTTTTGACGTCTCCATCGTAAAGTCTGACATTATTTAGGTCTAACCAGAAAAATTCATCTCGGCCAAAAAATGGAATGAAACCGTGAACATTTTCGTTTTTGCTTATCAAGATAAGAAGCACCAATCAACTTAAATTAACTTTTGGTGATGAGACACCATCCTTGGCCACTGTGAACTTAGCCAAGGTCGTCCAAAATCGGTCATTGCGCAAGAAAACATCGATGCTTTGTGTGGACTGATTCAGCAAGATCGTCATGTTTGAGGCATCCCTGGGCATTAGTATGACTAGCATACATACAATATAATATGAACTTTTGGTCGTCAGAAAGGTTTGTTCACGTTGGATACCGCATAATTTGACAATGGCTCAAAAGAAGCCTCGTGTCGATTGGTGCAAGCAAATGCTGAAGAAATTAATGCGAGGTGCGTCAAAAGCTGTCTACTCAATTGTGGCAGGTGACGAAACGTGGATATATGTGTATGAGCCCGAATCAAACAGCAGTCGACCATCTGGGTTCTTCAAGACGACCATAATCCAACAAAAGTTACTCGCTCGTGCCGTACATCGAAGCAAATGATCGCATGTTTCTTTCAGAAATCCCGACATGTTGCGACCCAGCCGATTAACTAAGGAAAAACATCCGACGAAGGCGATTAATACTTCATCACGTTAATGCGAGCTCTCACAATTCGGCCTTAAGAATTGAGTTTTTGAACGCACAAAACATCGAATTGCTGGGTCACCCGGCGTACAGCCCTGACTTGGCACCAAATGACTTCTTCCTGTTCCCTCACATCAAAAATATACTGCGCGTTCAGCGGTTTTCAACTCCCGAAGAAGCTGTTGATGTCTTCAAAGTTCATGTTTTGGAGGAATCTCTTTGGGAGTAGCAAAACTGCTTCACAAAATGATTCGGGTGAGTGCAAATGTGTAACGATCTTGAAGGTGAATATTTGGAATATATTACCTCGTATTAAGAGTAACAAATTAAATTGTGATTTTTGTGTTAACTAAACCTAAATACTTTGAAATATAAAAGTGTGATAAGATGTGGAAGATAGCAGTAGGCTGTCCATATTACTGAATTAATAAATAACGCTCGATATTGGCTTTTTGGCAACATATTGTGAGCACTGGCAGCCTCCCACTGTTGCATGTTGTCACATATCATTGCTGCCATAGTTTTTTTTTTTTTTTTGGATTTGTTGCTGCTTGTCTCACAGACATATTAGTCTGTGTCCACAACCACTCACCGCGCCGCACTAAAAGCATGCACACCTCGCTGTCGAAATCCATTCAGTCCACTGCCAACAAAATCAAGTCAATCTGATGCTGACCGCTGGCTGCGTCGAAGCGTTTCGGCGGTTTCTCGATTTGCGTTTCGATGTCGTTTTCCATTTGTCGATTGCCAGTTATTTAACTAGAAAACGCCACTTGCTGTAGTCTGCATATGTTTCGCATTTTTTTTTTCAGTCGTCTCATATGGGAAATGTAACAAAATGCGCTTGCGCACGCGTTCAATTAGCAGCAAATTGCAAATCGTGCTGCTCTGAGTGGTTAACTTGCCCCTCATTCTACCTTACTACAGAACAAGAACTGGAGGAAGCAATGGTGGTGACGGCAAGCGGTTGACAAACTCATTGCCACTGGCAAGCGTTAGCTCACAGAGAAGTGGCATGGTTCTCAGTGGTCGGTGTTAATGCGTTGTCAACAAAATCCATGCTGACAGCAAAATCGAAAATATTTCATTTCTAATTAGTTTTACATCTCGTATGTTTGCGACGGGGGGTAGGAATAATTTTAGGACCTACATGGAAATTATTGACAGTGAAATTTTCCCGATAAAAAGTTTTAATAACATTGCTCTACCTTCAAAAAGTCCTCTTAAAATTTAAAATGCATTACTAAGGTTAAGTTCTTCAATGTCGTTAAATGTATCCTACAGGAAAAGGTATCGATTTCTATTTTTCAATTGGCTGTTGTGGTTTCTGAAAAAAAATTATAAGTAACAATTAGTCAGCAACAAAATTTGAGAAATTATACGGAAACTACATATAATTCAAATGGGACAATTTTAATTGTGCTTAATTCTGTTAAAAATAGAAGGAAATGGAAGGTTGTAACAGCCTTTGTTAAGTTCTGGCAAACAGTCAACGTAAATTAAGAATCCTTTTAATAAATATATTCTTGATCAGCTCGACGACTTCACGACGAAGTCAATATGAGCTTAAAAGTCGATAAAACAATTTAAATTCTCTCCTTTTTTTCTCTTTTTATTCTTCTTTAAATTCTGTTAAAGATCCTGTACTATCAAATCACTGTATAACCAATTTGTAATTTTCATTTTCTGTAGCGGAATAAGCATGAGAAATCTGCCCCCGCTCAGAAAAATCTGAAATTAATGTAAGATGTTATGAAACTTTCCAATAAAATCCAAAATAAAAAAAAAAAATTAATTTTTATAGGTATAGAGGGGAAAAGGAAAATAAAAGAATGTTTTTCAAAAACTATTTAAATAAATAAATAATATTTAGCGTAATTTGAAAAAAAAAAAAAAATAACATAAAATTTCGCCCAAATGTAACCATATAATATATATTTTGAATAAATTTTTTAAAGGGTTGGATTGTAGTGAAACACGCCGATGATGTAGTTTTCCAGCTAAAGTACATTGCCTCCATTAACTAATTGTTTTTCAATTAACTCAAAATTGAGTAGTCATACTTTTATTTATTTTTTCTTTCTACTCGACTCAACATGATGAAGTTTCGTAGATAATGCAATCACGACAAAAATATGGAAAATAGTTTAGCTATTGAAGCTGGGTAGAAAAAGTGGACTCGACACAAACTTCTGTTTCAAATAATTACATCTGATGGTGTGCTTGACTTCCCTGAAATGACAGAAAGGGATTGGTTATAGGGATTGTTTACAGGTTCCTACCAAATTTCTCAAGCTGTTTCTTAGCGGAAATGCTTGATAAAGAAGGAAAGTTAAATATGCAATCTGTGAAAAATTATAAAAATTTATATTTAAAAAGTGTTACAGATGTTTTTTGAGATATAAATCTAACAGTTTTGGCGTTGCTGATATCACAGACTATGCCTGTGACTGCGCAGATGGATATATAGCTGCGATTATGTACAATTTATCTCACGAAAGATATTTGTCGAAAATTATAAAATCCGCAGATATATTAAGCGATTTGTTTCGGCTCAATAATCACGTTGTCGTAATTAAAATGGGTAGTGAAGATAATTAAAATTCCAATTATTTTCCCGACGCTTAACAGCATCGATTTGTATGGGCCTAAAAAAATTAAAAATGGTACCCACTATATATTCATAATCTTCGGTCAAATATGGTGAAAATATCTTAGAATTGACCAAAATAATTAGGCCCTGTACCGAAGGTAAAAAAGCGTATTGGTTTTGTGCAAATGTATGTAACAGAAGACTGATTTTGTCGGAAACCCCCTAAAGTTCATTATGGTCAGGAGTGATAGAGGAGTCGATATAGCCATGTCCGTCTGTCCGTCCGTCCGTCTGTGTGAACAAAGGATCTCGGAAACGGTAATAGATAGAGACTTCGTGTTTTTTGCACTCGACTAGGACTGCTCCGGAATTTCACAAGTTTATTTTAAAATTTTAAGCGACGGTTGAATCATGCAATTGTTGTTATCAATAAATATTTGTAATAAAAATATTTTAATGGGGAGGAGATTGTAAGTGATAGAACAGAGAGTTAGCGTTGCCAACTAGGATCGAGGTGAGCCTGTGGAAGGAGGGTGCGTTGATTTAAATTTGGTTCGCAGATATTTAGTCCCTATTAACTGAACTATATTTCGAAATTACAATTGCAACACACAGTGGTCACATAGTGGTCAACACTTAACTAAATATCAAGTAGTCACCAGTTTTATTATATACATATACATATACATTAAATGTTGCTGATTACAGCCCCAATTTTTAAAAGCTTATTGGTTGAATTATCATTAAGTTTATTCTAAATAATTTTTTCTATTCAATAAAAGTTAGTCGATTATTGTAATGAATATATTGACATATAAATTAGAACGACTTTTTGTGAAATACCTTACGCTCAAGTGGTAAATTTTTAGTCATTTAAATTAGCTTGCTGCTGCTTCTACAATCATAAAAACTCAAAAAATATGGTTTAAAAAAAAAAAAAAATGTAACTGGGAAGACCCTATTAAGTATATATATTCTTGATCATCATTAAAACTCGAATTGAGAAAGACATGTTTTTTTCAGTTCAGCTGGGTAAGTTTTGCTGTATGGAAATATTTATCACTAGAAAAATGAGCACTGCCAAGATGCAATTAGAGTGAAAAACAAAAGAAAAAGGTACAAAACTCACCCGGAACGCTACGTATATATATAAGCGTTTCCCAAAAAACAATAAACATTTCATTCTTATTATTGAATAATTAGTTGATAAAAGACTTATTAAAATAATGTCTGAAGTAAAATAATTTAATTTAAAATATTTTATCAAAACCATTTCTAAATTTAAAAGGAATTTGTGTCAAGACTGCCAAACTAGGTGGTATTCGTTTAAATGAATTCTTAATTATTTGTTTAAAATATTTTGAAATGCATTGAAATGCATCCGACCCATTAGCATTATGGATTGGTGATAGATTCTCTCCTATTCTCTCTTCCGAGAACAAGTATTCAATGAAGTTGCAAACTACTCCTTAAAACGTAGCCCAATATTTCTTTTTCTATTTCTTGATGGAGGCGTTTCATTTTTATATACTAAGCACAAACTCATCAATTTAAAAGTTTCAATTTTCTTTGGTTTGTCTTAGCCAATTCATTTTTCAACTGCCTGTAGAAGGGAAAATAGATTAAGTGGTCATTCTCCTAAAAATGACTGGAAGTCTTCAAATAGATCTCGTTGGCATACGAACTTATTTCCATATCAAGCTAATACGTAGAAGCGGATGAATGGAACCAATATTAATTGCAAAGGCAACATTAAAATCTTGAGCTACACAATCAACTTTAAAAACTAACAAAACATTCACAATAAATGGGCTACCCAATGTCTTCCTATATGCGTATTGCTATTAGGACTTTTGAGATATATTTTACTTGAATGTCATTAACAAAATAACACCAATTGACGACTCAGCCAACTCTGGTCAAAACCACAGAGGGAGTGGAGTCCCTTCCCACCTTGCCATTATTTTTTATTCTTTAGCTCATAAAAAGCGCTCCCATAACTCTTCGCATACATTTATCTATAGTAACAGCATCTCATTTGCATCTGTTGCCGTTGTTGCTGTTGTTGTTGCTGTTGATGCTTCTGCCGATCCGATTGTCAGGTTTGCATCCAGCCCAACGCTCTGACCAGATCTGTGCAAGTCGAATACTACCGCTACATAACCGCTTCGCTCATGATTGCAAATTTAGAGCCATTCTAGCAACGAATCGCTTTTGTTTATTTTCCCTTTACATACTACAAGCAAACGTATTTCCTTTTTGTTTTCCTTTCGGACGAAGCTTGAGCGTTTTCATTGAACAAAGCGATTTCACTAGAAAAGTAGCATCAACAAGACGAGCTCGGCGACATGCTTCGGCTTCTGCTCGCAGCTTCAGCTCCAGCTTCAGCTTCTGGCACATCTGAAGGCAGTGGCAAACATTGAATTTCATTCTCCTTTTTAATAGGAATTTTGTCATTTGTTTTGCTGAGTGAATGATAACTGACAGTTAAACAGGCAAAACAGCGAAAATGTCAATATGTATATATTTATATGTATGTATATATATTTACATATACATATACATATATATATATCTATATATCTATACATACATATATATCTGTATGTATTTATTCGATGCATGCTCGAAGCGAAACCTCAGCCACAGCAACCACAACTATTGCAACCGTTGCCACAGCAATGGGGCCTGGCACAGTTGTAGATGGGAGAAAAAAAGGGTAACTAAACTTTTTACATTCGAGTTCCTAAGGGTATTTTTGCTAGCATATTTCTCAGTGGTTGCCACTCTGTGACTGACTGCAACTCTGACTCTGTCCTGAGTCTGACTTCTGATGCTGCTGCTGTTGTTGCTGCTGTTTTCATGTTATTCTAAAGTAAATGTCAATAAATATTGCCAATGACTGCAACATGTTGCTGCCAATGTCTTCAAAATACTGCTGCTGTTGTTGCCAATGCCACGGTTGCTGTTGTTCTTGTTGCCACCACATCATTGTCATTGTCATCAATGCTGTCTGTCGTCCACGTTGTCGTCGTCGTAGTAGTAGTCGCGTCGTCGTCATTTTGCAGTTTTACATTTACCTGTGGAATTTTTCAATAATCTGCTGCAATGTTTTTACTTAGCTACTTTTCGATTTCAAATGCGAACATAAATTTTAACTTAAAAATATGAAGGAAATTTAGACATTCAATTCGTTTGTATTGGCAATGCATAAGAAAGGTGTGTTTTAAATTCCAAGACTAACTAGCAGTGGAAATGTTCACTCATTTTAATTCCGCACCATATTATCTCAATTCAATGGTCCTTGCGCGCACCTCCGCCTTAGTTCCATCATCAATTAAAACCTGAATTGTTATGTTCTATTTGATGATATGTCTATCTTAAGCTCATCAAGCATCAACCAACCGCAGTGCATCGTACATCATTTTCACACCGCCAATGTGAGCTCATGAAACTGCAGAAACATGAGGCAAACCTCAAAGCGAAAATTATGAACGCTACTTCAGCACCACACTACACCAACAGCAATATCATCGGCAGCGGCAGTGGCAGCAGCATCGCCAACAAATGACTTTGAACTGAGAATTTGCAGCTAATAATTGCGCAAAGCGTTTTTAATCATCAAGACAATCGCAACCAAACATCGACATCAGCAGCAGCACCAATAGAACCAGCATCGTCCCTCTTTCTTGGCCATGTCGAGTGGCCAATAAATTGCAGCAACAATAGTGGCAGCAGGAAATAAAAAAAAAAAAACGAACAAAGAAGAAGAAACAAGCGCAGCAAAAATATTTACAACAAAGTAATCAATCAGTGCGGTCAATAGTCAGTGATCCATGGCTGAGCGTCCTCGACACCCGCACATGATGATGCTGAAGACAGCGAAGGTGGAGAAGAAGGCAGCAAAGTACAATGCGAATTGGTTGCCACGCACACAAAATTGATCTTGAGGTGTGGCACTATGGAATTGGTTGCTCTCTACCTGTAATTGAAACATCTTTTTTACTACAAAAAACCTTAAAGGACAAAATGGAGAACATAATACTTACCGAGATACAGCAGTTAAACGAGCGCAAGGTGCTTGCTTTTACGCGTCTTTTCAAATTTCGAAGTGACCTTGCGCTCATTTAACTGTTGTATCTCGGTAAGTATTATGTTTCTCCATTTTGTCCTTAAAGGTTTTTAGGCCCTGTACCGAAGGTACAAGAGCCTATTGGTTTTGTGCAAATGTATGTAACAGGAAGAACTAATTGTCGGAGACCCCCCATGAAACGCGGGAAATCTTTTTTCCCAGATATATGTGGTGTGTATTTTAATGCAAAAAATAGTGCCATCTTTATTCATTTATTAGTCCTCCATTTCGGCGTCCTCCAATCAAGATTGGGCCCCCCATGTAAGCCATGTCAACCTCATCGAATCGCTCGTACAGCTCGCGGGTCATGCCCGGGACCTAAACTCGTGCGCCGACTCTTCTAAATCAGGACCGAAAGATCGTGCGAAGAATGTTCCTCTCAGACGACTTCCAACGCTGTCTCGTCCGACTCAATCACGGTCCATGCCTCTGCGCCATACAGTAGGACCGGGAGTATCAGCGTCTTTTAGATCTTGATTTTCGTCCGTCGAGAGAGAGAGATTTACTTCTCATTTGCTTGCTCAGCCCATAAAAGCATCTGTTTGCAAGTGTGATTCTTCGCCGGATCTCCTGGCTGACGTTGTTGCTGGCTGGTGATCTCGGTTCCAAGAAATAGACGAAGTTTTCTACAACACTGAAGTTGAAATTCTCCATCGTCACTGACCGTCCAAGACGCGATTGACGGCGTGCGAGAAGACACCAAGTACCCATGAGCCGAGACTGTTTTTCAGTCTCCGAGAACGCCTTGCTGACTCGCCGTTCCTGCGTACCAATGATTTCGATGTCATCGGCGTACGCGAGCAGCATCACTTCCTTTTGGAAGATCGAGCCCGACATACTCTGTATGTACGGGCATTGGCGTAGGATGTATTCCATCAGGAGATTGAAAAAATCGCACGACAAAGAGCATCGGCCTGCCGGAAACCTCTCTTGGTATTCAAAGGGATCGGCGAGAGGTTTTTCCCCACCCTGACAACGCTTTGTGTGTGAGATAGCGTCGCCATGCAAAGACGGACAATCTTTGCCGGGATACCTAGTGCAGACAGGGCGTCGAAGAACTATCGCTCGTATGGGCGTGTCGAATGCGGCTTTGCAAGTCGACAATTAGGTGGTGTGTGTCTTTGTTGAACTCACGGGTCTTTTCCAAAGATTTGGCGGATTGTGAATGTTTGGTCACTGGTCGACCTTTTTGGTCTGAAGCCACACTGATATCGTCCTATCAGTGAGTCGGTATATGGCTTCAGCCTATTACACAATACGCCTGACGTAGTCTTATGTCCAATGGAAAGGAGACTTATTCCGCGGTCGTTGAAGATAGGACTGAGAACACTGAGATTCCAGCCCATCAGAGCCTGCCGCTTTGTTATTTTTCAGCTTTTTAATAACTGAATCGACCTCGTTATAGTCCGGTGGCTCTGCAATAGTGCCATCATTAACTGGTGGTTCCGGTGTCATTTCTCTATCGGCGCTTCATCGCCTCCGAGTAGGTTGGAGAAATGACTGCTCCATCATCTCAGTGATTCCTGTTCATCCGTTACCAGATTTCCATTTTCATCCTTACAGAAAGTTGCTCCGGGCGTAGAACCTTCAGTCAGACGCTTGACCTTTTGGTAGAATTTTCGAGCTTCATTTCTGCTTACGGAACATCTCAACATCCTCAAACTCCCGCCTTTCTTGCTCCTTTTTCTTGCGTCTGAAAAGGCGTTTCTCCTCTCTCCGTTTCTCTCGATATCGCTCTCGAACAGCTCGCGTTGCTCCCGACTGCGGGAGAACACTGGATCGGAAGCGTTCTTCTCTATTATTCACGAATCCATTAATTCTTCAAAAAAATGTTTTCACAATTTTTGTCATTTTTCTTCAAAAAAATGTTTTCAGAATTTTTGATATTTTTCCGCAAATCACAATCACAAAAGAGATTACATAATTCAATAAACTTTGCCATACACACACAACCCGTTGCAAAACCCGAAGAGAAAGATTAAAACTTCGCACACAGTCACGCAACAGATTACGAGAATTCTGTTTCAGAATTTCACAGGCTCACATCACATAAGACATATTCTGGCTAAAGGATACTCCATTCCGCAAAATCTTCGTTTGCACCATTTAAAGCACAAACGACTTCTGAGAATTCATATATACCTGCTTTAAAGATTTATATAAGACATGATAAAAGAAGTGAAATTTCTCCGAAATTCAAAAAATATAAACCAAGCTATTACACAATGAAAAAAAACTTATAGCATTAAAAAATACTGCTCTTTTATATTACCTGCGATGCTTAACAGGCAAGAGCTGCGATTTAATAGAAAAGAATAGCTGTTTAATAGAAAATAGCAGTGATTTTTCCAAACTGCTTTATTTAATTTTTCACTGTGATTAAAAATGCCTAAACTTGAAAACTATCGGCATTAAATTGATCTCGAAACCAATACTTAAATGTTTTATATACAATTTGTAAATTCGATGACATTTTATTAAATTCGCGATTTTCTCGCGCTGTTTCGTTAATTATGCTTTAGGCCCACTGTGATGTAATGCTACTTCCGTACATTATAAGCAGATAGAAAAGTAAAATAGTAAGAAACTGCCGCATCGAACGCATCATACTTCATGCATCACGCGCACGGCCACGGCTCCTCTTTTTCTACTGCTGCTGATGTTGCTTCTGTGGCCGTGCGGGAATTGGCAGTCGGTGCGATAGTTCTTGATTGAAAATCCATCTAGGAAGAGTAGATCATCATTGATAATGATCTGAACTGCTGTCTTTGCGCTTCATCATCATCGCGGCTTTCGCAGTGTGCCATACAGTCCATGCAGTCGACAGTAGTCAGACCAGAGCAAAAATGGAAGAGAAGATGCACACGATCGATTCATCTAACCAATGAAAGAATGAAGGCGAGTGATCGAGGCATGTTGATCGAAAATGCATTCATTTGATAGAGAATCGCGGCTGATGATGCCAACTATGAAAGTCAAAGTATTCATAATGGCCCCAGGGACCTTACGGACTGCAAAGTAGACTCGTACTAGCGCTAGAACTCAACTCGAATTCAAACTTTTTTTTACAAGTTGGATAGTCAACCTCGCGCTGAGCATTGCGTGTTCTGTTTGCTTCGCCCGCCTGTTCCAGAGGCGTTTGTTTACTGGTTCCGATGAGAAAATGCGTCATAAATGCGTAATGTTAAGCATCAGAAGCTGAAGCTAAAGCTGTCGAAGCACTGGCGGTGGTGGTGGTGGCGATTGCTTTGACTGCGACTGCGAATATGATGCATTAGCGTGTTCGGGGCATGCAACATAAAGTGCACGTCATGTGTACGCACTTGTGTGTATATAAATAAGTGTCGTGCGTGTGTGCGTGTGTGTGTGTGTAAACTGCGCAGATGAAAATCTAAAATGGAAAGAAAAAGTATGGCGGCAGACGGGCAGACAGACATATGCCGGACAATGGAGCTTCTTGAGTTCGCTTCCATCACAGGATCGATCGACAAAATAAAAGTGAAGCGTTGCCATCGTCTAGCCAAGCAGCAGAAGCGCAAGAGCAAAGGAATGGTATGAGATAAGATAGTGCAGCGATGATGTGATGTGATTCTGCCGCTGCGACTGATGGCAGTCTTCATCATATTTAATGGTTGTGTGATAATATGCCACATTGGTGTGGCAGCCACAGGAAATACTATAAAAGAAAATAGCCATAAGCTGCAGTATGCCACGCCCCGCACCACATCTCGCTCTCTTGGTACATCTAGCCGCAAACTGCGTGAAAGAACGCACACAAAACTCAATTAAAGAACGCATTGCAAACGCATTTCGTTCCTCTGATGCTCACTGGCGACGATGGGTGATTGACGATGATGATGAACAGCTTCCATTGAAGTGGCGGAGGCAATAAATATAGTAGGTTGGTTATTAGCCGCTCGGAATGTTGGCGATGCGCGTTAATTAACTCATCAATTTTTCCATTTTTTTTACTATTGTGCTTCACCAGTCGAAATGTTGCAATGTTTATTGTGTGAAATATCCTTTTGTTTGCGGAGGTAGGATACGCAATCGAAAGTTTATGAGCAGCTAAAATGTTGTTGCTGTATTCGTGCTGTATTAAGCTGAGTCGAGTAACTGGGCACTCGAACCGAGCTTAGCTTAATCGTCCAAAAGACATTTTAGATTCTCATCGATCGTTGTTCAAGTCGTGGTTGCCGCCGCTGCTGCTGATGTCTGAACATGACATCCAGAACAGTAACAACTGCAACAGCAGCAGCAGCATCATCGATTTCCTAGTCTATTCTGTTGCTCCAGCAAATATCACCTGCGACAGACTGCAACCAACTTCATGTCTGATGTGGACCATGAGGCTCTCGAAGAAAACAAGTGCCAACGGAGAGTGCGTGTGAGGTAGCATTCCTATTTAGTTTTTCTTATAGGTGAAGCTCTGCGTTTCTTTCCGTCCCGTTCCATCTCTTCGCGACCTCGAACAGCTCAGCTC